>JAYRBW010033115.1:0-12054 GCA_036023295.1 Invenusta paracnida | reverse complement strand
ACGTAGTATATCACGAGATCTCCCATCCGATTGCATAAAATACGTAGTATATCACGAGATCTCCCATCCGATTGCATAAAATACGTAGTATATCACGAGATCTCCCATCCGATTGCATCGAATACGTTGTAATGGCCCTAGTAATATGCCGACTCGATTTTTGCAATTCTGTTTTGACAAACTTCTCCGGAAAACTTCTTTCTCGGTTACAAAGAGTTCAAAACTCTGCAGCACGTCTTGTAACCAAAACTCCTTGGCGAACACCGACATCTCCATTACTTCATCAGTTGCACTGACTCCCGGTTAAGAAATTATTTAATTTTAACTTACTCAACTAAAAATATGTAATTATTATAAGGTAATATTATTTTGATTATTTGCTTTTGTTTTATTTATTTCATTGTACATTATTAACTTAACATTTATTACTTGCTATAGCTTTTTTATTTCTTCCATTTATTTAAGTTAAAAGGGAAGTTTTAAAGTTATTTCTCTATGCTTTGTTTTTAAGAGCTTTTCATTTATTTTAAGTTCCATTAAAAATTCCATGGCATTTCCATTTGTACGCCAGTACTAAGAAGATATGAATGTGCCTAGATTTTTGTAAGACTTGAGTCCCTTTTTCAAATATGATGTTGTAATAGTGTACAATATACTTTAATGGTTAATTGTTAGTAATTATGGCAGCTTTTGATAATTCAGGCCCCTCTTCCTTGAGTAATATCAAGTGATCTCAATAAATTAAATATGGTGTTTGGTAATCGCAAAATCTCACTTATTATTTCCATTTTTGCTGCACAGTGTAACAATTTATTATAGTTAATTATTGTCTGCATAAAATGAAGATCGTTATCCCTGTGCTCATTTTGTTTCTTACAGTATAGAAATAAGTACTTGGAAGTATAACCCTCATATTGTAGCAGCATTTTGTTTCAATTAATTGTTGCACAAATGAGTAGAATCATAATGTTTAATTATTTTAATACATATAACATTAAAGATATTGTACTCATTTTGTGTACTATATCGTTTTCAATAAATGTATATTCCTTAAAATTATGTTTTAAATAATTATGTGTATTGTAGATAAGTTGAATAAAATACGGTTCTGGGATTGTATATTAAAGTGCACAAGCACTCTGCTTTGTATTTAAAACAGAGATACAATATAGAACCCAGGGAAATATATTATTTAGTTTTAAATTTCTTCATGTCTGAATTATGTTACACATAACCTTTAATTTAAAGTTATATGTCATGTAAAAGAGTTCTTGATTGTGATGCAGCCTGATTAGAATAACTATGGAAAAAGGTCAGATTAAATAATATTGGTATACAAGACCAACTGTGTACTTATAGGTCTACTCGTTAAAATATTGAAATAATTGTATGCAAGTATTCATTTAAGTGTTACTTTTCGTTATTAGTGCTACAATTTGATAATAATATTTATGCGTTATATATAATTTTTCTGACTTTATGGTAGTTAATTTCATTCGCAACACAATTACGATACGCTTAAGTAATGCAGTGAAAAAGAAAAGACGTGTAGTACAATGAAAAGGAAAATCAAGCCGATCATCTAAACTAGTATATTTACAGTTATACCTACAACAAAATCATTAATTAAGCGCGTAGGTATAAATAAATTGCCCAAACAATATAAAAAAATAATAAACATTAATTTTCTGTTAAAAAAATATCTATGAAACATAATGTAATAAAATTACATTTACAAAGTTTGATATGCTTTATAATTGCATCGATGTCAATAATAGATCATAAAGAGATTCTAATTTATAGTTTATACTGGTTTATGAGTACCCATTTGTGTAATATTTATTTAAATACAAAGTTTCTATTGGCTATAAAAATATATTACAGTATACCCAAAAATCATTATGCATAAAAACGGTGACTTTTATTATTATGATGTATATACAGTTCATGTCTCCAGTATAGGTAGTCTTCTTCTGTTTTTCTGTATCCACAAGGTGGTCCCCTGGACACGGGTGATGAGTTGGATGATGACGATGGCACAGGAGGTGGTTCAATGTCGGGACCGGGCTGCTTTGCAGGTCTTGGGTGGGGTTCTGTTGCCAAGAATGGACTCGCTGTGGACCTTCAAGGCGGAGCGGATATTAGCCAGGTATTATAGTTTGTGGGCAGATAAACAGGAAATACTGGCTACTTTATATCAATGAGTAATTAGCAGAAAACATATTCACCAAAAGTAACTTCTTTTTACTTAGTGAGCCTGGTCTTTGCAGAATTTATAATTAATTATTGATTTTCATTTATTAGATTATTGAGGATAGTTTAGTCGTTATGGTATTTATTTTATGACTTGAATTTATGCTTGAAATTAAAATAAGGCCTATCAATTTAATAATATTAAAATTATTATTAATTTGATTTCTACTGACTCATTTGCATACATTATTGTAATTATCTAGTTATTTCATATTGAAATTTAAAAATAAACCAGATTTAAATCAGGACGGTGAAATTTAGTTTGAACCGTATATTGTACTTATTCATAATAGTTTTATATGCGTTTTTAACCTTTCATTAAAATTAAAAACTATAAAACTAAATTGATTTTTGTTTTCTATTTCAATGTGACAGTTTTTGTCAATTTTTCTTTTGGTAAAAAAGGTAGCTAAACTGGTCGCAAACTGAATTTAATGCTGTCACTTTTTATATTAGGTCATACGTATAATTGAATCGTATTATTTAGACGCTGTCGAACATACAGTTGTTGTGTCTTATACCATTATAATGTTCACATATTATGTTTTATTATACTTATTAACTGAAAATATCACCACTATTATATAAAATTGATACGTTTTGTTCATTTTTTAATTTTACGTAGAAATGCTTTTAATTGTGTTAAATTTCATCTGACGCCTCAAATTCCTCCTTTCTTTGCATCCAGGTTGGCCCTGGTGCTGTGTCTACAGCCCCTCGAGTAAACCCTCCCAGTCCAGCAGAGAGTCGACCCCCAGTAGCCTACCAGGAGCGTATGACAACCAACCTATCGGCCCTTGAGACCCAGTACAATCGTCTCCGACGCCGACAAAGGAAAGCCGCACTCATGCTCTCTCTAGCTGCCGCAACTACTGGAAGTGGTGGTTGCCAAAGCAGCGAGTCCGTAAGCACCTTAACACACTCATCAGCACGTGTAGGGGCAGCTGTCCCGCCCCCCTTTCTGCCGATTAATCACCTCTTTGTGGGGAGGGAGGGAAGTGTTGGAGGGAGTAGACAGTCCCGGCTAGAGCGGCAAGGTCGTCTGGAGAGCGTTTCCTCGGCAACGACAGTGACGTCACATTGTGCAGGAGTGGTAGGCAGGCGACAATCCTACCCGACTGCTACTATCATACTGCCAAAGTCTATACCCGCCGGAGGTATAGGTGGTGTGTCACCACAGGTTGATGCTCGTGTGAGTATTTCAGGATTTTTAAGTTAATGAACTATCTCTACTGTTGTATTTTTTGGGAAAACATGTATCTTCCTGTATTGTTTTCTAATTTAATAAATACTAAAAATATGTAATTTTATGGAAAGAATTAGATCAATTTATGATTATTTTTTATCCACCAATAAGATTTAAATTATTTACGCCTACTTAGATTCCCTCGTAACTACACAGTAATTTATTGATTTTAGATGTTATACACAAATATATACACAAATTTTGTAATTTTGATAAAAATATACACAATTACACACAAGAGATACACAAATTTCTAAATATTTTGTATACTTTTTTAATGTGTCAATATTTGTTTGATGTAGACAATAAGTAAAAAAATCAGTAGAAAATTCTGCTGATTCAATTCACATTTTAATATTGTTTTCATGTTTAGACTTTAAATTTTTTCTCTTGGCAAAAAATTGTTTTCATAGTAATAGATTGTAGTTTGTTTGATTTAAGTATTAGTTCTCCGTTACAGAGGCTATTTATTGTAAAAAACACAAAAAAAATTGTTTTAGGAAAGCCAAAAACTATTTCTCTTTTATACCTTTACACGAATAATATATGAAATATACACAAATGGACACCATTTTTTTCATCTGATGTGGCCACCCTGTTTCGTGATATAACTTCTTCCCTAAACATATCTATTAATTTTTAAACTTTGTCAAACCTATTGCTCATTAGTACAAAGCGTATAAATCAGACCCTTGATCCTGCTAACCTGCCAAACCTTCCAATTCCCTCTCCCTCCTCTTTCTCTTTCTCCAGAATGACCTCTCGCCAGCATCCCAGACCACAACCCGCCTTCCCTCCCCCCTACCTCTAACTAGAAGCACCACTACCATCTCCAGTCCTCATAACAACCACGCCCCAACACCAGCTCCGCCCCTGAGCCCGGTTTCTGGACCAGCGACCCCCACAGAAGAGGTGGATCCTCGAGCTTCAGAAGAAGGCGGTACTACATCCTCATCCTCGGTGCCCTCCAGTTCATGCCCCCCCTCGGAGATTCAGAGCCCGGTTCGGACACTCCTTCAAGTGGCAACCAATGCGCGCAATATGAGCGTTAGTATCTTCTCCCTTTTTCTTTCTTTCGGGGTCTCTACTATTATTGATTTCTCTGGACTGTTTAACTACTGGAAAAGTTAAAAGCTTCTGCAAAATAATGCTTTAGACGTTACATAAACGGTACAAAATGTGTTATAAAGTTGTTTTATATATCAATTGTACTTCGTTATACTTGTCAGAAAATTACTGTACGATTTGAAACTTTTATTAATTAAACAACATTAACACACAACTATATTTTAAAAATGCGTATATAGAATGCTTGAGAGACTATAAAATCGTTTAGTTATTATAGCAAATAATATATCATTATACAAATTATAAATTAATCTAAACTGCAATAAAGTAAATAAATATTGAAAGATTGTAATAACGGATACTGTAATGTTTAATTACGAAAAACAAAGAAAGCAGCCATTGACAACTTATGAAACGTTCTATTATTTTATGAAATTATTGATATGCTAGCGTTTTAATTTTTATTATTTAATATTTTCTTAGTTGCTCACTTAATATAATATATTATAATTGTATTCCCCTTCAGTTTCATCATTAGCATACAAATATCCAAAATAATTGTAACCATTGTAATAATTTATTAAAGTTCAAAATATGTCTTATACACTAAATTATCACAATTCAAATTCATCTAAAAAGGCCAGTATGAGTACTGTATATGAATTTGAAAAATCCAAAACTCAACCAAAAAGTACATATTTAACATTCCAATACTACAACAGCAACTCTTTTACTACTGAATAAGTTCTTCAATGTAAATAATTTGTTTAAAAAACTATTTTATTATATTATCTATCACTGCTTTATATGTAGATACCTACCTCATTATGTAACATTTGATTTATTGAAATACTCTAAGGTGTTTTGTCTAAAATTATTACAATGGTCACAAATTTAAAAGTTTATATGTGTATATAATATATACTTTATTGAATTCTATATTGGCAACATATTTTGGCATGAATCGTGCAGATAACGGAACCTCTACTTATGGATTTGGAGGAATCGATCCCCTCAACAACAACGACAACAACCCACTCGAGTTTCAGTGCCATCGAGTCATCCACCTCTCTGGAGGAGGTATTGGCTCGTCACCTCCAAAGGAAGGATGAGAAGCAGCAGAAGAAGAAGAAGTGCCAGGAGGGTGGTGATTTGGTAGTGAGTAGTCACACGAAGCAGTGGCTTGATGATTCGCTTTCACAGATCGTCAACCAGACGACAAGTTCACCAGGATGCACGCGGGATGATGCGGGAGGCTCAGTGTTCTCGTTCTCCCCTCAAGACATCCAGCAGGAGCAGGGGTTCGCTTCCACGCCTGAAAAGAGGGTGAGTGCGATTATTTCTGTTAGTTCTTGTTTATATTTTGATACCATTTGTAACAAATAAATCACGGGATCTCTTTATAATTAGTATAATAAAAATGTATTTTTTCTGTTACAAATATAAAATAAAATATGTATTTGTTATTGCTTAAATTTGTTATCATGTTCATTCGATAAAATATTTAAGAATATTACTACCATTACAAAAGTAACTGAAAGATAATGTCATACTTAAAAATTAATTCAAGTAATGACTGGTGTATGGATTGTAAAAAACCCTAAAAATTCACTAAAATTTACTGAATTAACAAATTAATCAAAATTATAAAATGTTGCACTATACCATCAAAAGTTTTTAATGTTTTTATATCTTTAATGATTTATTTTTTAAATAACATTTTATATTATTTTCCCCTACATATTTAACTTCTATATGGCTTTAAATATTTTATGTATTTTATGCTCTTTGCTCTTTTGCATTTTTGCATTTTACTTATGATAGGTACACATAAATACAATTTACTTTTACTGTTTTGCGCCATATTTTTACTCTTGCATTTTTACGTTGTCCTTATCCATTAAAAAATATTTCATATTTATATATTTCACTTATAAAATTTTTGCAGTTTTTAAAGTTGTTAACTCCCTTAAAGCTTGTTTTACAACCTTTCACTTATTTTACGTTATTTGACTCTTACGTCTCTTTGCGTTCTTTGCATATTTAATATCCTATAAAACTCCGCATTGTACATGTAAGCCTAAACTTTCTAGTAACCCTCACTCACACCCTCTCCCCTTCCACTACTTCCCACCAGATGAAAGAGGTGACTCCCCCGGAGACAGACATCGACCGTGTGCCCCCCCTTCTGTCCCGCCGTCACCTCCATCGCTCGGTCAGTACCTCAGCCTCTGTCGCTGGTGGTAACCTGGCCGCTAGTCACCGACGCTTGTCCTTTGGGGCCCAGTTTGGTCTGTACAAGGCCATAACCCACTCTTCAGAAGCTAGGTCTAGTCTCAATGACTGCCTCCACCGAACCTATCTAGTCCAGCTGCAGAAACGACAGCGTTCTGTTGAGCACAGAACATCTTAGTGGTTACCTAGAAACATGAACACTCTGATTCTATTCGTGATACTTGCAGCCATATAATTTGATTTCAATGTCTACGATTTAACTTTGCGAAGTAGTGCAAACGTTTTCGAACGCAAATCAATTATTTTTAGTTCATTTTATATCTTTTAAAACTCCATAAATATATTTCACCTTTATTGAATTTGGAGGAAGTTAGTATTAAATTTTAAAAATCTGAGTTTTTAAATAAAAATGATAGCGCATAAGAATAAAAAATATCAGATCAGTAGGGTTTTCAAACTTAAAGCAAACCTTCTTTTTTATTTTGTTTTAGAGCGATATGTTTTGTCATTAATTTAGTTTTAAAAAAGATATATTTATTATACAAACAAGCAAACTGTCCAATTTGTATTTTAATTTGCGTACGACAAAATCAGCGCATTTGAATATGACCTTGTTTTAAGAAGGTATGGCGATAAGGGCTATTCATATATTTTTCTTAATATTTTTGAAATATAAATTAATCCGCCTATCTTCATCATTAATAAAAATGACCTTACAGCAATTGAATACTCCCTCGCATTTTTATCAGAAACTAGTTTCAAATTAAAATCAGAATATTCGCATAATTTTGTACTATTCAAAGACGCTTTATTTGTTTAGTCAAAGCGACTATTATCGATCTTGTAGAATTATAATATCTAACGCACTATAATACGATTTGTATAGAATTTTGGTGAATTTATTTGCAAATTTACAGAGTAACAAACAATTTTTTTGTAAATAAACATTTAAGGACAGATATTTTGCGATACCATTTTCTGACATGCATATTTTCCGAAAAATTCTTTCAAATTTGAATTTCTCAGATTATAAAGGACACAAACAAAAAATAATTTTATTTTATGTAATGTATTATTATTATCATTATTTTAATTTTAAAATAATGCTTGCTTTATATTTATCACAGAAATGAGTTCAACATTTTAAGTTTTTGCAATTTATTGGTTAAATCTATGATTATATTCAATAAAATAATGCACTAATTAAATTATGTATAAATGAAATAACACATTTATAACGTGCTGGAATACAACTGAAATCTGTATTTTACTATCTGGAGTACGTAAACACAAATACAAAAATTGAATCTTTCATTGTGTTTAATATACATTGTTTTAATTTTAAGACCAACAATGTTATGCATTTTCAATTTTTTTTGCTTAAACCAACTCCATATATATATTTTCAACGGATCTGAAATACTTATGTAGGCAACTTTATTGGCACCATGAAAAGGATAAATTAGAGATGTTATGATGAATTGACTTTCTTCAAAGTGATTTTATCTTTAACAGCACATGATGCAAAATTGTACATTTGAGATTTCAATTGCAAATACAGACTTAAACTTCATAAGTTTATATTTAAATAATGTGCTTAAATGCACCAATGTTTTGTCTGAATTATTATTTAACAGAATGCCTCTGTTTAATAATGTAAAATAGAACCAAATTATGTTCTGTAAATACATTTACTTGCACTAACTTTGAATTTGTCATTTGGTACTTGATATTTATTTTTTTTCTTCATACAACTATACCTACTTATTAATTTCATCCATATTTCTTACATCCATATTATTTACCTTTTCTTTGATTTGTTTTTCTGATGTCAATTTTATTTATTGCTTTCTTGAAGTCGTCTTTTTTTGATCTGCACATTTCGTTATACATAATATTTCGTTTCTATTTTATCGGGTTGTGGTATGTATAACATTCTCAAAAATAATACGACTTTTATATACATTGTGTATGATATTTTCTACCAGTGACAATCATTCTAACTTATTAAATGAATTTTCATTTCATGAAATATTACTTTTTTATTTTCTTTGTTACTTTTTGTCTTTTATAAGGGTGATAGATTAAAGAATGGAATTGCTTATATGTAACCTTTAATAATTGCAAAATTGTAGCTTAATTTTTTCCTTTATAGATCGATAAAAATGATTGAAATAAAGGTAAATGTTTAGCTAATTATTAAACCAGTGTTGCTAAAAAAATGGTTAATGAATATTAAATCTTTAGTTAAATAAAATATAAAGCTATTTATTGTATATAACCTTGATCTTTCGTAACAATATCACCTTAATTTATCAAATGCAAGATTTATCTATATATGTTAAATTTATCTAGTTGTGTTTAAAGTTATACTACAATTGAGTAAAAAAATCTAAAGAATTGGTGATATAGTCACAAACATAACAAGTGTTAAATGTATCAACAGTTTAATGCTTCCAGCACACCCTTAATCGAGTATGGATTCAACCAATGACACGAGACGAGCAGTATAAACGAATGTATCAGCTCATTTTGAGTTCCACCGAGCTACTGAACACTCCTGTCTCCTCGCACTCTCTCATTACGTTCTATAACGATAGCAACATTTAAGACTTGTCATCTTCCGATCCAAATATTACAGCCGAATACCTCGTACACTCCACAGACTTTAAATAGAGTAAGCTAGACAGAGCACAGATGAGAATTCCCTGAAGTTTCGGTTTCATTTTGTCTGGGTGGTAGAAAAGCACTGGTCGGGTACTTAAAAATGGAGTGATGCAAATATTTACAAATTTGACAGGTAGTACAGGCACCAGAATGCCAGAGCTTTTTATAAAAGTAAAATAAGTTTGCAAAATACAGTGGTACTAGTACACCGCCAATTGACTATATCTATAGCTTATTTTAAACTTTTATATATTGAATTATAAAATATTGAAGATAAATATTATATATCTTTATAATAAATACAATTAGAAATAAAATTATATATTTTTAAATAAATCGATTGCATTTGCGTAAGAATTTAAAATTATCTTTATATAACTTTTATAAAAGGTTGAGACGTCAGACGGGCTCGATCCAGCAACCATTAGATTAACAGACCAACGCATTAGCCGATTGCGCCATATACAGGTTTTAGTATGTAGATAACCACAACAGTGTAATCTAGAAATAGCTGCTTTCTATAAAAAATTGTGCAAGTATATTACCTATATATACAGTATAAGAAATTATTTGTTCATCACTGAATAAATGTTTATATTAGGCAATAATATATGACATATAATGTTGTTCTATTTAAAATCTATGGTTGTAACCAACAGCTAGACAAAGCGAGTTAAGGCACAAGCAAAGACTTTAAATAGAAGTAAGCATATAAGTAAGTATTTTAATGATGTAGGCATAATGTTCACTTCAGCAAATTATACATGAAATTCCCGAGAATCAGAAAGTTATGTAATAAGCCAATAATTAATTTATTAATATAGCAATGTCTAGAACTAGAGGATAGAAACCTGAATTGAGATTGAAAGCGATATGTCCTTATTTTTCACACTATAGGCAAATTCAATAATTTTATACGTTTTAGCATCACTGCATCGAAGCATTGATACTGATCGTGGAAAACAATGTACTTTTTATTTCTCATGTATAATGTGTCTCATTGCTTTGTACCATGATTATGAACTTTTGTTAAGTTCAAAAGCTCAGGTGTTTTATTAAAGTTATTTTTACTTTACGAGTTTTTTATTATTCAAATAAAGTAATCAGTACATTTTTTCGCATCAATTATATCCACATATCCTTAATTACAAACAAAGGATACCTATAATATGCTGATATATGTCGAGAGAGATATATGTTGATATTATGTCGAGAATGTTATGTAGGTATATATTATCAAGATAAATAGGGGATATGTCGTCGAGCGAGGGATAAATGTGGATATGTTAAAAAACCTAATAATATGTATATATACATACTGGCATATATTATGTCCATAATATATGGATATAAACTATGGATTTTAAAGTATATAACGAGGACTTCGAAAAATACCCTAGTAATTTTTGGCAAAGTCCTCGGTGTATATATGGAAATGCTCCCCTTTTATACATATTTTATGGTATTTTACATTATATAGGTACCACTATATTTAGGTACCACTTGTACGCGATATTGAAATTGATAAAAATACATTCGATTATTTACAATTGAAATAATCGCCTTACTTTCTTCAATCTATATACTTACTGCATATCAATACTAAGACAATTTATATGATCAATAATATATACTTATATATATTTTGCCATATCTATCAATAATATTTTACATGAACTAACAAAATTTGATATTTAATTGTTGCTTCAGTCACTGAATAAACCTTTTCAACATCGTTCTTAAAATCTTTAACACCGACACAAGGATTATATTTGCCGCTTATCTGGTAATAATTATATAGAAAAAAGAAGTTTTCCATAAAAAAAAAATTGTAAAATAGAGTCAGAAATATTTACGATGATTTTTTGTTTTACTTTTTTAATCAACTAATAAAAAGTCAGCTGACAAAAAAATATATTTTTAAAAACAGATTTTTTTTACATATATATATATTCTTATTATATATTAAATTATAACGTCAAAGGCAAGGCTTTTTTAATAAGTGAGTTTGATAATTAAGAAAATACTTCGAGTAATTTTTCAATACATATTACTAATTCACAAAAATTACATAATAATGGTAATGTTATTAATGTAGCGTTTTCTTTGGCTCATTCATTGACATTGGTCACTGTGTCTGCAGTTCACAAACAATAACACAACTCACGTGGCACAACTGACACTGGGAAGGCTATGGACCCATAAAAATAGGACAAGGAAACTTCAAGTCTATTAAACTTGAACAAGTCTATTAAGATCAATTTCCCAAACTGACAATATCAAAAATCAAGACTGCTACTAGCAGTCTTGACAGTGCTACAATGGACTGGACAACATGGAGACATCTATGACTATGTGGACTAAACTAATTTATTCACTGATTTTTAAACCATTGCTCCATTCTGCCATATCTGACTTATCCTGAGTTGTGCAATGATATTCATTAGAATTTCTAAAATGATTCCAAATAATTATAATATATATATTTTAGACAGTAGTTAAAATTATCTACAAATAAATTTTTTTAAACAAAAATATAGACCTTTTTGAAGCGAGGGGGAGTGTGTGACTCCTCTCGTGGCCTA
>JAYRBW010033114.1:0-33132 GCA_036023295.1 Invenusta paracnida | reverse complement strand
ACCAAGCGGGCGGAACAGTTTTGAATACGTTGGAGTTTTGCAATGTGTTTTTTAGCACAGCCATATAAGAGCGAGTTACAGTAGTCGAGTTTTGAGTGTATGAAGGAATTAATGATCAAGGTAGCAGTGTTTTCATCGATATAATTTCTAATTGAATAGAGATTACGAATAAAGTAGAAAGAACTTTTACAGATGTTATTGATATGAGTATCAAATTTTAACATGCTATCGAGAGTGACACCAAGGAGTTTAGCGTTATAGTTGACTTCGATGTCATGGTTGCATATTTTAATCTTGTGCTTATGATTATAACTATAAGGAAATTCATCAGAAATAAAATTAAGTTTTCATTCTTCTCTATATTTTTCATAATTAGTTGTGTCCATTTGAAATTATACAGTTTTCGTAATTTTATTATTAAGTGCAGTATTATAGCTCATAAACTGCTATCACTAAAACGAGTAAAATAATGAATATTGAGAAACCACTTAATAATTGCCTATAAGTAATATAGATAACATTGCTATCAAAATGTATTGATATGTTCTTTTAACTTAGAAGCAATTATTTATATTTACATATTTATTAGTGAGTGAATCTCAGCTTAAATTTGCGCTTTTATGGTTTCACGCCATGTTTCAATTATAGGTAATTATTTTTTAAATCAACGTCAAATGTAACAACAAACAGTACTACTCATAATAACTTTAATATTCAATAAAGCTATAAAATATTTCTATCCTCCATAAGGGTAAGCATGATTTTGTAGAGATGTATTCATTCTAGATAATGTTTTCGCTTTGCTATTCTTTTTAAGGTATGCAGTGATCCCACAGAAAGAAGTGAAATATCACAAGCACTGTCTCAATAGTATTGCATATTGCAGTTCTAACTTTAAAAAGTACACACCAAGTAACTCCAACAAAAAACAGGACAATTTAGGAATACATTAAGGATTTCCGTAAATAACCAACCCCTAGAAAAGAAGAGAAAACAACCTCAATTAACGATTTTTCTTCTGAAACTGCTGCGTCTTCCTACGGCGCTCAGCACCCATATTTCTATCTAGAGTGTATTTGATAATATACTAACCTATCTATACCGCCACGATCAGCTGACGTGAAAATAGCGCACCCCATTTGGAGATTTATTGATCTAGACAATTTGATGGGTAGGATCAGAGGGGTGTTGTTTACTGGTGCGGAAATGCGTCGATTGATATTAAAAACAGCCCTGACGGGATGAAGAATGAATTCTTGAGTTTGCAAGTTTGTTCTTCTAATGACGACGCCCAACATTTTTTCCTGCATTCTATTCGAGAAGGGCTTCTTACTTTTAAGCTTTGACACTGCAGGCAAGTTTTCAGTCATCAATGTGTTGGCTTCCGGCGTTCTACAGAGCGAGCTTGGTCAACATGATTGATCGTCAGCCGGCGACATGTAAGCACATCTAGATGTCTATATTTGCTACCAGTCTAGAATCACATGGCAGTCACCACAGAGTCACTGGTGGTGGGCAAATATTGAGACTAGAGACCTTATTTTGTTCTACCAACGTTCTATGCTAACCTGTCAATACATACATGCATATATAGTTTATTATTATTCTTTTAGGCGCTAAGTCGTTTAATGTTTAACGCAGTCGTAATCTCGCACATGGAAGACGAAGTTATATTTCAATTGTTTCTTTTATGTCAAATTTATTACTCTATTTGAAATTTCAATTCGAGTCTTAGCGATATAGATTTTAGTTAGTAATTTATATACATATAGCATTTTTTACGATAAATTATATAAGTAAGATGTTTGTATAAAATTACTACTTGACATGGATTTGATCGATTCGTTGAAGAAATCATCTGAAATTGAAAAGTACGTACAATATTGATTCTAAGAAAATAAGAATACTGTTGCAATCTAATGGTTCATAAGAATATAAAATTGGTCAATTTTTATAATAATATCCTCAAATTATTAAAAAGTATATATACTTATGATAATATTGTGGCTTTATGTTATTTGTAGATAAATATATATTATGGACAGCATTGTTTCTATTCAAAATCAAGGCGACAGCACACCTTAAGTCCCGTTTTTATGTTCTACTCGCATTGATTTTAAACCGGCAAAATACTAATTAAAAATTTGTGTATATGATAATCGAACTAAAAGCTATATTTAGAAGTATTTAGATGAAGATATATTGTTATGTCAAATAAGAAATTATGGACATTAAGTACACATTAAGCAAAATTTTTTTAAATTAAAAATGATATTGAGGTAATTTTTAACATAATCTTGCACGACGACTTAATTAAAATCACGTAACTTTATTTCCAATTAATACAAAGCTTTATCATTTTCAGTAGGAAATTTTGGAATAGAGTTCATTTTATTTCGGATAATAACGCTTTAATTTCGGTTTCTTGACAAAATATTATTGAACAGATTGTTGAGCACATTTATTTATATAAAAGGTTAACCCTCTCCTTTATAATATTCGCGTCGTATAATATTTATTTACGAAAAAAGTTCACGTTAAAGGAAATGTTATTGTCCAATATTTCCCGAGTTTCAATGACATTTTTTCAAATACTATATAGTAGATATTTCTTTTTATAATAATAATAATAATATATTTATTTATTACATGAATTTACATGAACAAATAAATAGGGTCCAGCAGGTATACAGGATACGCTGATGCTGGCCCATATTTTTCTAAAGCAATTGTACAGTATTCAATCGATATATTGTATAAGTATATGTTATAATTATTGCAATATTAAAAGCCACACCCCTCCCCATATTTTCAAGTTATTTATATAGTTATCAAAAGATAAATATGTGATATTTTATTATTAAATACAATGTATCATCAGCAGATGTCATGCATTGTTTAAAGAGAGAATAATAAATGATTTCTTACTTCGTGAATAATTAAAACATATACTTATATTTCATAAATTTATATATTTTTGAATTATTTACAAGCAGTATACCAGCTTTTTGTATGCACAAATGTACTGGATACAAACATGTGTACTTTTTTTACAATCATTCAGACATTTTAAAATTTATTTCCTATTTTATATTATTATTAAAATTAAACTCGGCTGAAATAAATATTTGCACTTTCCGCTTCGAATCTATTTTCTGTATTTCGATAATTGAATCTCTATTTGTATTTTATCTAGTTTTATATTATCCATTATAGTTAGAAACAAAGAACTCAACAGGTTATGGAATGATACATATGTGTAATTAAAAGATTACTGCCCATGGATTAAAACCAACCTTCCCTACTATATTTAATTCATAACTCGATTTTGCTCAATGCTCTTTTCTTATTTAGAGTTATGTATAATTTTTTGTGTTAATAAGAATTCTTTGCAATTTTTATCTTACACAAATGAGCCGTTTTCACAATTTTCTTGTCTTCACTAAAATAAAATATTCGGTGCATCTATAATTTATTTACTCTACCCAGGGAAACTTACTCACCCTGGATAGCATGATTGGTTTATGTATGATGGGATGAACACTAAAGACACTATTGGGCTTTCAAGTAGTATTTAAAAAAAAGCACTTTATAAACCCTTTCTTTTATATATTAACATAATATTTTGTATATTTTTTTTAACATCATTCCAGTAAATTTGACTTCCTGAGCATTATTTGTTATTATAAATTCACATTAGAAATGCAGAACCTTCGAAATTTCATTTGGAAGAAAAGGTTTTCAGCTTTTAAAAAATGTTCAGTTCATTTACTCGAAATACTTAAAAAACATTAGATACATCATATTTTCATGTTTATATAGCAGTGTATTATATTACCAAATAAACCTGAATTATGCAATGAGCACTCACGAATTAATGTTTTTTTTGTTTGATATGTTGTATTACGATCATACGACTGTAAAAGTGAAATTAAATAATACGTGGTAGGTAACTTTAGACGGATTTTATTATATTTTATAGAAGAAATTTCTTGACATTAACATTTAATGGCTCATAAGACCTTTCATAAGAATCTTCATAATATCATTCTCTACTTTGAGGTAAAACTTTGTAGATCATTTGGAAGTTGGATATTTTTTAGTGTTTGGTTTGTTATAGCAAACATAGTATTTAGAGGAAAACTATGTTATATGTTTATTTGGTGGAATTCATATTTGTATAATTTATCACAGTTTCTCACTGAGTTATATAAATCATCTTATTTCTATATTTGAATTCGAGTAGTATAATTTTACTTTAAATTATTTTTTAACTAAGAAAAGTCCCTTTGTATGTACAGATAATCCATTTAAAATTGGTTATTTGCAATTTAATCTTAGATGTATGTTTACTGAAACTAATAAATTTACAAGAAAAATGTATTCTTTCAAGTATGTAATAATTTTTTTTAATCATATAATTTAAATAAATATCAACAACAAATATTGCTCAAAACGACCAATATGTGCTATATCAATGAACATGGAATCTTTTGAGGAATCACTCGATTTATTAACAAGTAATTATTTATATCCATTTACATTTTATTGCATTTAATAATTCTTAAGGTAAGATTGAACGCTGTCCAATTTTCAGAAATAATATTAAAATTGTGATTGTTTTCTTTATCTTAGACTTTTATATCTGCTTTTAATCTAATTTTTATCTTATTGTAGATGTTGAAATGTTTAACAAATAAGAATCCTTTTAGAACTATCACTTAAATAAAATTTCGCGTATAGAAAGAAAGTTCGAATTAAAAACTAGTTATTGTCGTTGAGCGTATTTTCAATAATATTCACTCACCTTCCTTAACTTTAAATATAACTTTTGTTATTTTTCTCTACCAAACAGCACACATACACACCCTTTAATTTGGTAGTTTCTGTCAATTCGACAATAAATCGATTATAACTGGGGCTAGTAATTGATTGTTTTACATAAATCACTTTTTCGCAGTGGCAAATTCCTATTATATACCTGTCCCAGATAGAAAAGACAGCAAATCCTGCTATATGCTGTTCGTTTAGTAGGTATTTTTAAGATTGTAGAGGATGATGACTGTAATTTATGCTTATTAATTTAGTTCACATTTGTTTCCATCTATTTGTTGCCATACACATGTATGTATAGAAAAGGAAAATCACATTTATTTTAGAATTCAGTATAATTATCTCAATATATTCCAATGAGTATATAGATAGTGTTTAGTGTAAGTATTTACGTTGAGAGTAAGGATCTGTGTAAATATAGCGTTATCTTGTTTGTATAAACAACAATCGTAATTTTCAATTTATCTAATTGCAGTTGTAGGTTATATGTACTGCAGTTATGCAGACGTACTTGCTAATCTTGAATTATTTATTGGCAGACCACACTCATGTTTTGAGAGTCTATATATACGTATGTAGCATGCATAAGTTTATTTTTAGGCTGATGATTTCTTTTTTGGGTCTTGACAACAACACATTTTTAATTGCTCTTTACATTAAAGTATATAATTACTGAACTGTCGATTTTTCGTTATTCTCGTGTGGGCGTACACGAAATACTAGAAATTAAACGGTTTTTTCACTTATTTTCTTTATCGTAAATATTCTGTAAAACTTTAGTTCTAAAATAATTTCTGCACTATAATGGGTAATGTTGTATAGATGTTCTTGGTATAAATGTATAAACGAATTATTATATCTTGCAGATAGTTGTTATACGTTAAAAGTACTAAAATGTTGTTTCAAATTTCTCGCTAATTTTTAATAATATTAGTACTTATATATACTACTTATATATATTACTTATTTATTATTCATTTATGCACGCAAACTATTTAAATACAACATTTTCTATCGCGGAAAATTGACAACGGGAAGACTATGAAATCAAAAAGACTTCAAACATTTATCTACCGCGCTCTTTGAGTAATTTGAGTAATTTGACTAATTAATATTGATTATTCTATATAATTAATAGGTACGTAATTATAATTAAAAGCATTTTACTTCAATTATTAGTAAAATGACTTAACCGATTTATTTATTATATACATTTCTGCATAGTTAAATAAATTAGTATAGTTATTTATTATAGTATATATATAAGTGTTTAAAGATTATTTTATTAACACAAAATTTATTAAATACACCGATTTTCTATTTGTGAAAATTCACAGTGCGATGCACATTACATGAATGAGTCAGAACTCTGTGTATAATTACTCTATGCTTAGAAGGTTCTGACTATTCTTTCATGAAATATATATAATTATTTTAGTCAAATTACCTATTATTAGCAGTTTTTGTAATTGTTCAAAATATTTTAACTATATATACTTCTTTTTTATTTTTACTTCAGTCAGCAAAGCATAATACCATATTCTCAAGTACAAAAATTTAATTTCTTTAATTAGTTTCATATATCTAATTTGCTATTTTTGTCTATAAGTTAAAATCCATATCAGGATATTAATGATACTATCAATTTAATATGTAAATACTACGTATGAGATAATCATAATAATAATAATATGAGATACGTTTATGTCTTTGAAATCCAAATTTTATTCACACTGGTGTTGCCTTTTGTAGCAAGATATATATATACAAGAAATATATTCTGGTAAAATCGATTTTACGTACATTTCTTGTATCATTTTCAGGGTATTGCTTTTGTTTCTCTGTAATTTATATGTTAGAAGATTTAGGTCGATATTGAAATCATTCTTATCGCCTATAAATATATCCACCCATAATTTCATTCAGCATGTGAAAACATGTGTACATACTTAAGGACTTTTATGCAACGATACATTCAACGATATTTCGTTTTTATAAAGGAAGATGAAGGCCAGATGTAGAGAGATTATATTATAAATATTGCGATATATTTCAGCACATTTCGTCTGGCGAATACGAGGGTTACAAACTAAATATATGTAATGAATAATTAATATTAAATATAAATTGCTACATACCAGATTAACTTTAACTATATTGTAGGGGATATTTCTTTTAATATGTGTTTTGTTTGAATTTTGTTTTAAATATTATATTATAATATTATATCGCTATATAATTTAATTATATTCTTATAAGTTAGTTGGTACAATTTAAATTTTTGTCAATTAGTTTAATATACAAAAACTAATTTTCAAAACAATAACAACTAAATATCAAAGAAAATTAAAAAATAAATAAATATATATTTGACCTTTTGGATATTTTTAATGTTGTTGTTGGCCATGCCCATTATAATTTGTTTGAGGTCAAACAAGAATTAGAAAAATCTATTAACACAACATAAAAAATACTTTTGATATAAAAATTGAAAATTAAATTCTTTAAGTTTCAGATTTCAAAACAATTTGGATTTTCGAAATACAGTATACATATGTGATATATAATATAATAACGATATTTTTAAAGTGGCATTTTCTGCAATATATATACATTAATCAAAAATGAAATTACCTTTCTTTACTTTCTGGTGTATATATTCGTGACAGTATTTTGAATGTTACTGCATTTGACAAATATGTATTTCATAAATAAATAATAATTACTCGTTTTCATTTACAAGTCATTTTATTTATGCTTTTCTTTGAATACATATATATTATAATATATTATATACCATTTTTATAGTACCTATGCCGTGTGTGTTGTTTGATGCTGTACTTTTATGGGGTTTTCGAATTTGAAATATTATAACCTGATAATTTAATGCTACTATGTATATCGACTATCATTTTAAATTCCAAAGATAAATATTTCATAAAGCAAAGATATATTTTTTCAGTTGTATATACATAGGATAATACGGTAAACTATCTTTTTTAATAATTTCATTATATTGTATACAAAATTGTTTTCAAATCTGAATCTTTATTTCAGATTTTTTAGAGATTGTGAACTTTTAGAATTTATTTGTGAATTTTCTTTCGTATACAGTATTTACTGATGTTGTGTTTATCAATTTTTTTAATCATTTACACCTTTACATTCCACAATAAATAATTCAATTTTCTTGATTTTTTAATATATGCTTTGATATCTTTAGAATGAAATGCAATTACATTCAAAATGCATTCTATCTAAGTGTTATTGTAATAAAATCCAAATAGGTTATAGGTATAAACAATATAAAGATATTCTACAGCTTCTGTCGAAACCTTCTCAAGAAAGCTCTAACCATATAGAGTAAGAAAGGCAAGAGTTGTCATTCTGTTAATTTTTTTGAAAGCGTCTTTTTTTAATTTTACCATTAATAATTGACAAATTGCATATATTTTCTTATACAATTTATGTAATTAATATTTTAATTTGTTATGTTACATACTACTTTTGCCTGACACATTATTATCAGTAGTCTACAATTTAATTGTTTCGTGTATTTTGTTTATTTGAACAGCCATACGCAGCATACAATTTACGCGTTTTTACTTAATTAAATCAAGTCAGTCAGGCAATAATATGGCTATCTCCATTGAAAATTAGTGCATTATATATTTAAAAAGTCACTTACGTGTATTTTCTGAGTGACAGGTTTTATTAATGTTTAATCTATTATGGTTCTGACAAGGTTATTTTGTGCATATTTGTCACCCTTGTTTCTGTATCATTTAAAAATAAACTTTATTTTCTGTTTTAAATACAGATAATAATTCAATGACACTGAGTACCTAAAGTTCGTGTATAAATTTATGAGTAATATAATGATTCAAGAACTGCTAAAATCCATCCTTAAAGTATTTATAGTAACATTTATTACAATTGATATTTTTTAAATACGACTGAATGCATATCTAATTTTGTGTGTAATAATTTTACAGTATTCTCCGCTTTGTAGCTTAGCATACAACTCTTAAAATATGTTTTGTTCTTCTCTTTCTATGATGATCCCAATGTTTTAATGTTTAATTGCGAGTTGTCTTATAATTCTATTCGATCTCGCAAATTCTGATAGTTTTAATGAGTTCTCCTACTTTTTGTTTTAAATTCAGTTGCCAGTTGCGAGAAAAGAGAAACGTTTTGATCATAGAGACAACTGTGTTCCCTTCGACCAGTTATAATTCCTTTATAGTCTGGAATGAAATATTTTTAAATTAAACAGTTTTATATAGATAGCTATTTGAATAAATTTGAAAATAACGTATCATTTTTTAAATATAGGTACTCGTACATTCGTTTGAGACATATTTAAAATATGTATTTCTCCACAAGTCGAAAATTATATTTTAAATATTCCTCTAACCTAAATGAGAAAATAAATGATGTGAACATATTATTTTTAGTCATAAATAAGAAATTTTCTAAATATAAAACGGACTTATTTTAGCTTAAAGTACTTTTAAAGTATATTTTAATTATTAAAAAATTAGCAACAGTATATTATAGAATAATTTCTCAGAAAAATATATTTTTTTTTATTTTATATATTTTAGAAAATTTTAGAAAAAAGTTGTATATAGTGTTTACTTTTTAATTCAATAAAGATAGTTTCAGAAAAACACAATATTATTATTTTTTAATTCTAAAACTTGTACTCGGAGACTACTAAAACTACTTCTTTGGTAGTATTTTTAGTAGTCCCTGCTTGAAATATAGAGCTAAAGGTCAGTCAAAGTTAGCATACAGTATATTAAATAAATTATCATAAAATTTAGTGAATATATGTACTATAAAAAATTGAAATTTTTTTATCTTGAGCTTAATAAGAATAAATCCCCTGAAAATACAATCGAAATTTTGTTTTTTGATATACCTACCTGATATATTGCATTTTTAAATTTAAGATCATATTGAAAACTATAGATATACTTTGGCAAATTATAAATATGTTTTTTTCATTTACTATATTATACACAACTATGTGATATAGTGAAACATTTATTTAGCTTTATAAATAAAATAATCATTGGAATTTTTAACTGAAAAAATATATTTTTATAAATGAAGCGATATAATCAGCACGTTTTATTGTTATGTATATATGCATTTAAAATGTCTATCACAATAATTTTTAGGCTACCGTTTATTTGTCAATTTTGCCTCGTTACAAATATCTAATTCTTTCTTCTGATAACATTTTTATTCCGTTTTTTATTAGCCCTAGTCTATCAATTATATTTGTTAGTTAGGATAGAGTAATATTTACAAGGTGTGTTGTAGACTAAATGAATGACATTCTATTACCAAGAGTAGGTATATTACACGCACAAATTTTTATCAATAGAATAAAGTGATATCTCACTTTTCTGGTATATTAACTCTGTAATTATTTAGATTTTTCTTATTGGATCATTGAAGTAAGCCGACAAGCAGCGACATTTTCGACACGAACAGGAAGAAGTGACACATATCTGTCTTCCTTACATGAACCTTCAATTGTGCCAAAAGATAGATGTTAAACACTTGTCAATAATATTGTTGGGGTTTCAAGACCTTGTTGTTTCTAAGCTATCAGGTTTGATATAATGACAATATGGGAACGATCGTTCGTTCTTATTGATTATTGATTTGATTATTTAAAATTTGATTTTACACGCCTCCGTATATTTGAAATTTGGATATTTAATGACAAATACGAAGTTTATGTTTAGTTGATTTAAAGAGAAGTTAAGCTTCATTTCAAGAAGACACTTTTTAATAGGGTAAAAACATTAATGATTAGTTTCCTTATTAGCAACAGACAGACATTCTGTTTAATTACAGAGGGATTCATCAAGTGAATTTCTTTTTGAAACAGAAGTAACACTTTCCAAGCAATTTTATTTTTATTCTGTATATGGATATATGATTAAATGTGAAAATAACATAATTTTGAAAAAATACTCGTACATTCGTTGAAGACATATTTGAAAGTAAATGTATGTATTTCCCCGTAACCACTATGAACATAATTTATATTGCATTTTTCCTGTGTCAGTGACATAGCTCATATAATCTCTCTGTTGCCTATAGTTACGTAAACTACATACATCTGTATTAATAAACGGATATCTTGCATATTTATATATGTAATAAAATAGCTCACACATCTCCATTTATATTAGCCGTCGTTTTTGTGCATTCCATTTATACTAATTACAAGGATGATCGTTTAATTTGCCCATCATAAAAAAATATTGCATTCTACCTTTCTGGAGTATTGTTTTATACTTCATATACGTGATTGTAATTTACAGCTAAACCTTTTCCTGTGAAAAAGAAAGTTTTGAATAAGACAGTATTCTACACATATATATATATAATACTGGATTGATGATAAATATATTTATATAAATTAGCAAAAAGCATTCTGCCCTTTACTGAGAAAATATTCTTCACATTTTACTAGAAAAAAAATTAAGTTAAAGTTAAAAAATGAATTTAAGTTTGCATTATTCATTACATCTGTATACTCTCCACAAGTTTGCATTTCACCCATATATTTTTGCAAAATTGTATACACACAAATAGATGTAAGTATCCTGGAGCAGCATATTTAGTGAATAAAATAAAATATAATAGACGAAACACAAGCTGCTGAAATAAAAGTGTATTTTGCACAAATTTTCGGAAGAGACATCCGAATGAGACATCCCTTATCGAATGCGATAAAATATGATTAAAAACAGTGAGACAGGCTATTAAATAGTACAAGGTGACGTAATAGGATTAAATGAAGTGTATGTGTATAATTCATACACCTATACACTTCATTTAATCCTATTAAATCACCTTGTTTAAGTCTCTCTTCCGAAAATTTGTGCAAATACACTTTTATTTTTTATCTTTTATCTTTTATTTTATATCTTTTATATTTTATCTTATATGTCTAATTTTCATTGTTCAATTAAATGTGCCATAGGTCATACAAAAGTAATAATTGAATTGTATTCGGAATAGTTGTTTATTATGAATTGCTATATATACACCTTTTTATACTGTGTTTTAAATGTTGAAGATATTACATATTATACAGATAAATAATGTACACGATCGGTTTCTACATTATTAGATCATATACAATTTTTACTTCTAGCATCAAAGGTCCAACAGTCAAATACATAAATTGCTTGCTCATGGAAATCACGAAGAGGTTGGTTCAAGACTATGTTCAACTAATGAAATAAAATGTGATCGAAACCGGCTCAGTTTTGTCTTTTCGTGTGTTGGAATTAGTTAAAAATATTTTTTTTAATTAAAGAAAATCATTGTTTCAGTTTATGTAATTTAGTTTAGTTTAGTAGTTTAACTTCATTTTTAAACAATTTTAAAGTAGTAAGTATCTGAAAATAATAAAGAATTATATATAATCAAACAGGGACGTATATATTTAATGCTACTTTATCAATGGATATGCTTTTTATTGATTTTTCCTCATTCTAAATTAATGCATTATAATAAATGTGTTTCTCACAAGCATAAACCACTGCAGGACCGGTTTCGATCTTGTTGGATCTCATCAGCTACAGGCAGGTTTGAACCTGGGTCGCCGGAATGGTAGGCAAACGCTCTACCACTCGACCACTCAGGCTGCTTGTGAGAGTTAAGCACTTGATCGCTTATGTATTACGGAAGTAATACATTATTCCTGTTAGCAGACAGTAAGAACTGTATTTAGCGACTGTCATTATTGATATTGTCAACTGCTAACAGTAGGAATTAATATATATTAGATAGGCATGTTTTATACATTATAAAGTTAATTATATAATGACGTTTATAGGCATGTATTGTATACATACAAACCCCGGAGGACACTTGGATAGCTATAATAGAAAAAAGTTCCACTCCATTTGTATTACCCTAGGATAATTATATTTACGAGTATACAAACAGTATAATAATATATAAAACAAATCAAATGGATCATTTCAAAAAAAGAAAATACAGCACAATAGACGAATTATTCATCTTTTAATATACTGTAACAAAGAAGATTTCTTATAATAAGTTATATATTTTTGTTATTATTTTAAGTTGTGTTTACTGCTTTAGTTAAGAATAATGTTTAGGTACAAAAATATAACAACTTGTCAAATAATTCGATTTAAAACTTTCAATCTTAATTTATAACATTAATAAATCAAAGTTTAATAATATTTGAAATGTTGTTTAACAAAAAAAAATACATTGGATTATATGACGGACTATATATGACTATATATGGGCTATTAAAAATGTTGATACTTCTATCATCAATATGGTATATATGGTACATTATTAATTATTAACTATAGTTTTAGTATACCCCTTAACAATTTAATCAGTAGTATAAGCCTAAAACGCTACAATTATAATTTTTTGATGTTTTTTGTATTTCACATCGGACTTACCTATTTTTTCATTAAATTGACAATAATTTGGAGACTCCTCGAAAAACACCAGACTATTCTTCGGCGCCTTCCGCAACCCGCCTTTTTTGTTACTTCTACCGCCGGATTTGACGCCGCCTGTAATGGTTTTATCAGCGAGTAGGCGCTTCTGCCGCGAGTTAAAGGTGACACGTACTGCCCGCTTGTAGCGGTCCTTGATGATCTGTCCGATGAGACGGAAGTCCTCCATTTTCTGCCAACAGGTTCGCATGGAACAGGCCCCACTCACACCGTGACACTTGCACTTCTTCACTTTCTTGCGCCAAACCGCCTGTCAATTAAACCAAGTAAGTATTTAAACGTAAAATACATATAACCTAATGCAATTTGTCGTATTGAGTCTCTTATTGTATTTAGTTTCAAAAATTACAATTTTATACAATTTTAAATTGAGCTAACATTAAACCAGAGCGTTTAAGTTGTTACAACTGAAATTTCTATTTAAAATATAATTTAATCTCGATTTTCATTTAACATTTAATAAATGCAGTTGTTAAACATAAAATCAAATCCTCATTTTCACATTTTAATTTACTCTTTAAAAATAAAATAACTTAAAAAAACATTTTTTATTTTAAATCCTCGATTTTGCAATAAATTCTTTAATAAAATTCAACTTCATTAAAATACCGTCCATGGCATTTCAATCTAAGTTAGAAAAAACCTCACAGTATCAACCGATAGAATAATTAATAGGTCTATTAACACCGACGCGTCAAACATTTGAATACCATTTTACCTTGAATGCGACTGTGCCGATAGCTATACTTTCGATACAAAAATATCCTCGCTTTGATTTACTTTCCTTTTAATATCTCTCTCAAGGAGACTAATAGAGAGCTGACATCTATTTCAATGGGCTTAATAATATTCAACTTTTTGACGCACCATTGCGAATAGACCTAGAGCTTATATTTGTATATTTGACGCCCTCTTCTCTCAGGCTATGAAATGAAGCTAGCAGTCAAACACAGAAAACCTCGTCGTCAGTTTCTCACCCTTCGTCCAGCTTTATTATTATGCAGATTCATAGTGGCCCGTGCGTCCCTCTGTCTCCTGTCTCTGGCATCCATGAAGAGTCGGGCCATCTTCATCCCGAAGCGAATGTGTTCACTGCAGCCGCCCCAAGTGAACGCACCCGTCTGGTCCTCGGCGTCACCCTTCCGTTTGGGATCACACTCGCACTCCATGAGGTTCCCTTGACTACAGGACCGGGTAATCTTGTGGACCACACCGGCCGAGGAGATGGCGAACAGGAAGGCCGTCTCTTTCGTTGCTGTAATATAGATAAGATTATATGGGGATTTATAGTGGCACTCTATAGGAGAACGTGAGCATGATACTCCTGTATTGAGTTGACTTAATGTCGACGAATGTGAAAATTAGTGTGGTGTTGTACAACAAACCATTTCTATGATCTTAAATTCGTTCATTAGTATTTGTAATTAGTGATTATTGATTATATTAAATGAATAAACTATAGAACTTATTAGCACCACATGGTTCTTCTAAGTTGGTTGTTAAATATATATAGCCTTATAAGTTACAACAACTTTAAAAACCAAACCTACACTATTAATATTGAAAATAATCCATTACACAATAAAAAGAGAAAAGTAATATTTGACTTGATTGGCTGCAATTTTTTCTAAAGAGAATCTTAGTGAAATAAAATGAGATTTAGTTTTTTTACTAATAATTATGTAAATTCACAAAAATTTAAGAAAAATATGTTAAGTTTAATGTTACGGTTAGTTTGAGTATCATATAAATAAAATCTTTGAAATAAATGAAAAAATTTAGCTGAATAATATTCCGTAAATATAGTCTAGCAATGATATAAAAAATTAGGTAAATTCCAACGTTATTTTTGAGTCAAAATTGTTTATTATTACATATATCAGAGTAGCTAGGTATGTTTAGCAAAATATGCAATTTCAAAGATATAAACAATATACATAATATTTAATACATTCATGTTTTCTTAAAAATGTCAAAATTAAGAAAAAAAATCAATTAATAACAATTAACCGATATTTTAGAAGTTAATAACTATTTAGATCTACGGGCTAACTCTTCAGAATCCCTTCATTTCACAAGTTTGACGTGTAAGAAAAAAAATTATGCACATTTAATCAAGTAAACAGCAAAACTTCTCCACTTTTAATGTAAATGCACAAAATATCACTCACAAAAATCGTACAGATTTAAAAGAACTGTGATTGACACATACAATTTGGGTAGTATATTGATTTTAATGCTTACGATTCTTTATCTGGCATCCACTCTGTCACTTACCTCTTCGCACGACCTTGCGGATAGCCTTAGGTGTCTTTGCGCCATTGTCCACGTGTAGAGAAGAGCAGTTCCAGCGCTCAAAACGGAACTGATTGGTGCACTCCATGAGGCCCATCTTGGCTCCGTCGCTCATGGAGACCATGATCCGAGGATGGTTTCTACAGAGGCGGTACTGGCGCGGCACCATGCCAGGGATGGAACTGCAGATCTTGTCCACAGAGTCGGGGCGTTGGCCGTGAGCCAGGGCTGTGAGAGGCAGTTGCTCCAGGAACCTGGGTACGATCGAGGAAATAAGAATACATTATGAAATGAGAGAATAAATTACTTGGAACTAAAAATTGATTTTTAGGAAAAGCATTTTTTAAGAACTGTGCTAAGGAGAAAGAGGAAGTTATTCCAAGTTCCAAAATAATAAGCTATCACACATTCAATTTTGTATATTATAAATTTTAGTTTGTTTAAAATATTTAATTATGTTTTTCACCTGAATTGTTAGTTAAAAAAATTACATTAAAATACTACTTATGTAGATAAAAGTAATATGTAAAAGTATATAATATTTTTCTATAAAAATCGACTAATAGTTGATTAACAGACTACTACTAATATTTATTACAGTTTTGTCGTTAAAATGACTGGACAGCAAAAAAGTGCTGATAGCAAACCGACTGCGTAATACTAAATAGTTTTAATAATATTTCATATTATTTTCTTACAGTCTCACAGATATGTTTATATGAAGATTGTAAACAGTAGTTTTTATTGTGATCGGCACTTCCATCTTTCCTAAAATTAATATATTTAATAAACAAATAACTTACACACAAAAAAGACATAAAAAGCTTGTACTGAGGCAATTAATTGTAGCCCATAAATTGTAGCATATTTTTCAGTGGAATATGAGACCAGCTGTAGTTTTTAGTCAATCTTATGTGGCAATATCTTTGTAATATAATAACGAGTGTCTTTTTAAATCAATCTTTGAATTGTATACTTTGAAAATAAAACGGTAGGTATAGTAAGAATTGTTTTCGCATTTTTAAACAACTATATTAATATTTTGTTGACAATTTTGAAATAGGAGTAAGATATACACAGATTGAAATTGCTTGCTTATATAATACTAACAAACATAATATATTATAACTTATATATATTTGAATGTATGTAAATATAATAGTAATATAATATATACATACATAGAAATATATATACCATATACTGTCAAAGTGTTGTTAGCAGTAGTTTTTGATAGCGTTTAATGGTGGTTATTATGAAAACATATGGATAGCTTTAGTAAAAAAGCATAATTGCAATTATTGCAGACTATTCATAATTTCGAAAATATACCTTTTTATTTTGAAGGGCCCTTTTTTGATTTATTAAAACTATACGATCCTAAACAGATATTTTTGCATTATTTAAATGGCTATATCTGTTGTTTAACATAAAAATAACTTTATCAAAGTGTTCATAATATATGTTAGCAGCTCGGTAAATATTACTGTTCTTCTTGAAATATACGGTGTTAACGGAGTTAATAAGTAAACAATAAAAAGTAAGTATACATAAAGTTAAGACGAACACAGCTTATCAATAAATATACACGTTTAAGTTCAAATGAAGGGGTTGACGATGAATTCTTTCAGTTTTTAAAACCATACTTCTTTAGTTTTATATATCATATTTTTGACATTTTTAAATTTATAATTTCAGCATTATATATATTTTTAAATATGCTATGTAGTAATTATAATATCATATTACAATTCAAGACTTTAAAACTAATTCGGTGGAAGAAAAGTTCCTTCGAATGACTATATTATTGTCTGATAAAATACATGTATACATATATGTATAATAAAGTTATACATATATTAATATCTGTATCGAAAAGAGCATCTATTGAAAAACGGTTTTTACTGAGAGAATCTCCAGAACATCTTAGAGTGAAAGTCTTAATATCTCGGTAAGCTATGCTTGGATCAGGTAGTATTTTGGATTTAAAATTCTCGTTGAATCTCTCCTACATACGTATATGCTAGCTGAGTAGCATATTATATGTATTCCAAGCAATCGGTACTCCTCCATTGAGTTTACTTCGATAAGGATTATATGTGTGGCGTTGTACAACATAACAATTTATTTCAGTATTTAAATCGTTTGGTGTCATGTGTCTGTCTACTTTAGGGAGATGGGCAATTTCCCTTGACCAGTAATTATTATTATTTTTTCTGTTCCATTAACGATTATGTATTAAGGTATTATATATTAATTATGTATTATGAATTAATGTGACACAATAAAATACTTCTTATAATCTTCTAGTTTTAAACTAATCGTAATTATAATTAATGATCATGTTATTGATTTTTCTGTAATCATACGGAATAATAACTAATTCCAGTTCCGTACAATTCGTTGTACAAACTATGCAGTGCATTCTAAAGTTGAAATCAGAGTTTATCGTGTAATCCATCAACTTGTTTACAGTGTTATACCTAGAAATGATTCATAGTTGACCAAGACACCAAACCAACACACTACCCCTATTCATAATATTATGTACCAGGGCAACCCCAAACTTTCACAATCTTGTTATCGAATTCATGAGAATCCAAAAATATATACCTTGCATATATAAAAAATGTTCATTCATTGCTATTGTATATAGTCATAATACATAGATTGCAAAATAGTACTAGTGTGTTCCAAATGCTTACATAACTTTTACTTACATAAATTATAAATTTTATTATCTTATCTGAAAGTGAAAAATGAAGTCATATTACGTCAAGGAGAAAGATAAATAATGCAACAGTATTTACAGGGGCGGTTTTCTTAGTTACCTACTTGGCTATAACGACAATAACGTTAAAATAACATTTATATACAGCTCAAGAAAGAATTTATTTATGATTTTATAACCTTATAGAGCTGCAACCGAGCTTCGACATTTTATATCAACCTACTGTCAGGATGTATAGTAACCAGTGATAGAAGATTTTGGACAAATAATATTTAATATTTTTTGCGAATTGCTGATTTTACAAATATTAAAATTATACGAGCTGAATATTTTAACTGAACTCGAAAATGTATACACTGTAGTAAGCGAAATAAAAACATGTATAGTTGTTTGAAATTAAAGATAACATAATATATATAAAACAATAAATACCTATGTTAACTTGTAAGACAATAATACAGGCATGTATTTATTTTAAATATTCTCAATTTATTTAAAATGTAACCTTAAATACACAAAAATTGGAATTCTTTTTATATGGGAGAATTTACCGAATAGATAGTTTTACTATATAACATAAATGACTACTGGAATGTAAATTTTGCAGGTGATAAAAATAGTAATAAAGCAAATTGATACAATTTCATGATTATGCTTATAATCATATTCATCTTATTTAGAGTTTTATTTCACTTTAATGTTCACACATGATTTTAAAAATAGATTTCTTATGTTTAGTACGACGAATGAGATAAGATATTTAAAAATATTTATAAAAAAATATGTTTTTTAATTAAGTAAATTAAGAAAAATAAATATTTTTAAAATTTTTATTGATTAAAATGCAATATGTGTAGCAAATAAACAATAAATTTAAATAATGATTTCTTGCAGTTTTAGAAATAACGGTAATGATTTACTAATGTAAAACAGTCAAAGGTTATATTTAATATTGAGCGTTTCGTTTATATTTTAGATATATTAAATTTCATAATATGTATAAACGTAAATAAAATTTACAATATTATTTTACATTTTTCAACATGATACTAAATATCTACTAGAACATAATAAAATTAGGATGCGAGCGTTATTACAAAAACATGCTATATATAAATGCATTATTGGGAATAGGAAGATATAATTATAAAAATATATGTACTTGTTATTTTATTTAACCAAGCCAATCAATTTCCATTAAATAAATGCACATTAAAAAGTATTTAATTTACTTCGTATAATACTTCACTCTAAATTAATATATTTAGAATTCGGTAAAAGTGGAAATTATCAAAAAGGTATATTTGTAATACATTTAATATAAGTTCTTTATATAATACGTCGATAAAAACATATTATAAAAAATAAAATAAATATATCCTAAGTCTGATTACTTCTGCATTATACACGTATCAGTTAAGTTATTGAATAAAATATAGATTTTCTTACAGCAATAGTGCTAAAGTATAAAATCAATAGTGAGAAGCCAGTGTATCTGCTGTAAATGTAACCATACCTTCTAAACGCATGATTAGGCAGATAACTGCGAAAGCTAGCGAATTTTTTAAGTTAATTTTAATCTCAATAAAAACGAAATTTACAGCATACACCGGCCACTTCACTTACTTGATTAAGTTATTAGTTATAAGTAGTTATATAGAAGCAGAGACACTGTTTTTAATGCATCGAATACTACTATACAAATAATTTGATACAAATATGGAATAATTGGACATAACAAAAGTTAACTAAAAATACTAAAGAAGAGCCAAGATTTAAAGATATTGATTTTTAGTAATTTCAAATACTTTCGGATAAATTGGAATTATTTTATAGTATTTTGGAAAGAAATATATTACGATTTACAAAATGGGGACTTATTAATGCTACAAATGTAAGTTAACAGTAATACTAGGAGAGCTAGGCAGTACTGTTTCGACCTTGTAACAACTCTTAGAACTTCGTTAAATACAAAAGTAGTTTTACTATAGAACATAAATGATCTGAAATTTCAATTTCGCAAGTGATAAACTGCAATAAAACAAATGACATAATTTTATAATTATATTTTTTTAATCAGATTTCGGGTAAACATATCGGAAAGAGCTGTAATTACTTTGAGTATAGTTTTTCTTGTTGTTCTATCTATATCAACGATCTTGATATATTAATCATGTATGCTAAATATGTGTACACTGTAATAGAGAATTTACACAGGAAGCTACAGTACATTATGTGCGTGCTTCAAACGCTGCAAATGTTACTTTCTAAATTAAAGCAATTTATTAATGATGATACAGGTAGAAGGTAAATCTTATTTTTCTATATAAGATGAACAAAAAAATATTTTCCGAATGAATTTGATAAGCTCTATATAGTTGTCTTATAACGTTAAGTTAGAATCCATTATGAAACAATTATTTTACAGAATAGAAACAAACAAAAAACGAGAAGCTAAAATGTAATTTTTCTAAAAGGCTGTGGGGAAAGCTACTGCAAACAACACATGAACTAGGTCGGTTAATTTTATTTTTCCGTATTTATTTCGTGACACGCACTGCAGGGCAGCAGTGGGAGGTTATAAATATGTGGTGGGGGGATCAGGAGAAGATGAGAGATATAAGGCGTATAAGCGGTCAGTTGAACCAGAAGAGAGATACTCTACAGGGACTGGGGAGAGTATTTGAAGTTCTCCTTACTCTCCCCTCGATTTAGGAAGTGCTGGAAAGTGGACAGCTGTGCGACAGGAAGTGAGTTCACTGGTGTGTATAAATGGAGACGGCCAGGACATTTCGATGTAGCTTTAAAAATGAAAGCGGCGAGGATTCTGAAGTTAACCGCAGAATCCCCCCGAGAATGCCTGGATTATATTGTTGAAATGAAGCAGAAATATGGCCCTGCAAACAGAGCATGCAGTGTCAATGCTCTGACTGCGCACAACACAATTAGGTATTGAAGAAGTAGACTGATGAAAGATACTTATACGTGGAATAAATTGCAAAGAGAACGGATTTACAAATTTGCGGAAGAATTAATTGAAGAATTGTGAGAATTTAGTAACTCAGCTTGCGTTTGTATAATTGTTGGGTATACTATTATGGGAGAGATACGGCGGGCATTTTTGTTGTACAATATTTAGCTATAGCTATGTGGATGGATGTCGTCTTCATTAAAATTGTTCCGATCCAAGCTATACTCGTTGAGCCCTTTGTGCGTTGACAGCCTGGCGCTTTCATGCAAGCGATTTATGAATAAATTGCCACCTTTATCTGAATTTTCCAAATGAAAGCGAAAATGGTCAAAAGAGTGAAACAGAAAGAGAGATTATTTTAATCAATACATCATGGCTTGGGGAAAAAAAACTCGCAAATAATATATTTTTATTCTGAATAGGATTATAGTGTCTCTAAGGATAGGCGATTTATCAATTATGGTGAAAAACATCTAAATAATGTCACAAGATGTATCTTAAATGGAAATGTTACAACTATAAAAATTCCATAGAATGTCCGCTTTTAGTTAAATATATTACTAGATATTAATTACAATCAATCGGTTTATAGTATCTCTACCCTAACCATAGAAACCACAACCTTTTAATAAATGAACATATTTTACAGCAGTTATTAAACAATATTTTAATAATTAAGCATGAAATCTACTTCTCAGCCTAAAGTATACTAAAAAATACAAATAATTGATACACTAAAATACATTTCCCACGTCATTGTGACAATTTACGCCATAAAAGTATTATTGATATAAAATGTAATTTAAATAAATTAATTAATTAAATCTGTGCATATTAATAAAAAAATATGGGTTAAATGCTGTGGGGATTGGAATAACGTGTTATTTTATGATCATTTTCTCTAATATATGTATAAAAACTATTTATATCTAATTTAATTATAGTTGTTGAATTAATAATATTTAGTTTCATACTTCTATATACAAGCTTTAAATAAAACTGTGAAAGTATTTTGCTTGTAAACAATTTTAAATAGATATAAGCTAGGTCTGATAGTATTAAGACTTAGAATATAGTATGAATAGTATGAATACAGAATTGACAGACTTTGTCTAAAATCAATCATGTCGCACAGCATACTGCAGCTAACTATTTAAGAAAGTACATATATATAACAATTTAGATTTTTTTTTCAATTAGCAGAGTATGTTTAGCTGAAAATTTGTCTATTTGATCTTAAAGCTTATATTTACCGAACACAGTGCGGCGCTGCGCGTTAAAAACAAGGTTGAATATTATTTAACTCTTGACACATTTAGTAAAAAAATACAGCGAATAAAGTAAGGCGTTTCAAGTATTGTTTAATGATAGTTGTTATATCTTCCTTTATTTTACCATTATTATTAAATATATAATTATGGTGGAAAAGAGGTGGTACTTTTCTATATATTTAAGTTGTTAGATACTTAGTCCAAAACTAAAACTATTTGTTTAGGCGTTGAAACTTTTAAGAACAATTTAAAGCCATCATTAAAACATTAAACATACTTATTTATATATCCATTTATATTATAAATTAATTAAATATGAAAGATAGTTATAATTTACTAATAATTAAAATAAGAATTAGTTATAAAATATTTAGCTAATTAAACATATTCTAGAAGAATTTCCTTCAATAAAATTAACAACTTAGTTTACTACAATAAAAAAATTACACATTTAAGATGTTCTATATATTTTACAAATAATATCACTTCTTTATCTGTAGTTATATGAGCAGAATGATATATTCTATATTAGAATATAAATAGAATTCATATATTTGATAAAAAAAACATATTTAATAGAATATTATTTAAAAAATTATGGTTTCATGAAATTTAAGAAATAGAATATGTCAAAATTATTTAAAAATCGTAATTAAATCGTAATCGTTCTAGTTATTTGTTATACAAAAATGTTAATTATTTTTAAAATACACTTATTGTAAATTAAAAGTGAAAATTGCGAAAATAATTTTGAGCCTTAGTTATAGTTGAACAGTAGCCCATATAGGTAAACATAATTTCAAACTTAATTTACTTTAAAATCAAAAATTAAATATGAAAAAAAGTAGATAGCTATATTAGACTGCCAATATAAAGAAAGCCTATAAACTGCAGATATTTTATATTTCAGAAAATATTAAAAATTTAACTTTTTTAATAACGAAAAAGTTCTTTACCAGTAGGAAGCTCGAACTACGGAGAACATCGCCGTTTGAGAAAGAAGTCCCAATAGTAGAACGATGCGATAATCCAGGAATTTGAGAAACAACATTTTGTTTGGAACACGGAGGTTATGGGGTATATTAAATCCAAAAAGTAATGAATATTAATATAATATTCAATAAATCAGAGAAAATATTCTGTAAATAACAATAAATCAGTGATCGTATGTGCGAGTTCAGTCAAGAAAACCGTGGAAATGCAAAAACGATCCCTTTATTTATAAGAAAAGTGAGAAAAAGTGTGTGAGAGAGAAAGAGAGAAAGAGACAGACTATATTTGTGGTCAAAAAATAATGTTTCGCCAGCATCAATCAGTGCTAGTGTAGCAAATTGAAGAAGCGAACAAGTTGACAATCTTGCAAGGGATGAGATCGCTGTTGATTGGTGGATCTGTTGAGAAAGTGAGAGAGAGAGAGAGAGAGAGAGTCAGAGAGAGAGAAAGCAGAGAGAGAGAAGGAAAAAGACCAGAGAGACGGAACTCTACCATTAAAAGTATAATTCATTATCTTTAAAAAATATTGTGTCGTCTTACTCGACTAGCGCAATGTAGGGCATTGAGTTGTAGACGATCTGCTACAGTTATCTCGACCACAGACTAGAAGAACTGAACTGAATACGACCGACCAAGGTAATTGGGCGAAGCATAAGAGGAACTCAAAAATCTTCTGAAACTGCAATTTCATAGTTTCACTGTCCAAAACCATTAATGTCTACTAATTCGACTATGATGTCTGATGAGAAAAGGAGGTCCTACAGTGATGTAAATTTGATTGACGAAGTAAGTGTAAGGTTAAAACATAGTGCTGGTGGGCATTTAATCTTAAGGGATTGAAAACTACACATCGAAGCTTCATTTTGAGCGATGGAGATAACTTATTCAATACATTGACAAAAAGTTAGTATCAAATTATTAAATAAAAATAATATAAATATATACACATTAATTAGAACACTTATTTTAGATTAAGATATTTTAAACCACTGCAATATTAATTATGAATTTATTGAAGTGATTACTTTTCCAAAATGCACGGAGATTCACGATTGATGTAAACATATTTCTATCAAGTTTGTGCATTTCTTCGCATTTTAGAGTTCAAAAATATTGGTTTCTGCACTCATTGCGATGATCTAATAATCAATTATATTTAAAATAACGCAAATATTTAACATGATAGAAATACAATACCGCATAGATATTCGTGCATCCATCAACTCGTGCATCTGTTCGTATATTAGGTGCATCAACTCGTGCATCTGTTCGTATATTAGGTGCATCAACTCGTGCATCTGTTCGTGTATTATAGGTACATCAATTCGTGTATCTATCAACGAACTGACTTTCAAAACACTCGATGCTTCACATCTCGTGTTTTTTAAATACGTCAGTTCGTTGATAGATAGTAGATGCACACACATCCATGCGGTAAGGTATATACATCTCTACAGATAATTATTGATCCTTCCTGTATCACTTTTACTGACTTCAACAGAAATACTCGGAGACGAATAAATTATTATTTTAAAGCTAAATCTACAATACTAATAACATAATAAAATATATCTGAGTACACATCAGATTATAGAAATTCGATAATTAATAATGTATCTATTATATGTTGTGGATTATACACGTAAACTAATTTATGTGTAAAATAGGCTGCGACAACTCTTATCAATTACGTATGTAGTTTAATACTACTTAGTCCATAATGTCAAGCATTTTAAATATTTTATTTTTAGAGTAGGTACTGTAGCTGTATAGGAAGAGTTCATGACAATTATTTGTGAACAAATATAGACAACAGAATGAAATACTATTACCTACTATTTAAACTTAATAATTGATCTAAAAATACAATTAACTTAAATATTTATTACTACTTGCTACCTACTTCAATTTGCAAAAAAATTGTCATTGATTTCAAATAGGTATGCTGCATGCAAAAACAATAGTGTGAACACTTGTGTATTGAATTGTCTGTGTAGAATAATGTAATTTAACTTGAATATATTTTCTTAAAAATCAATTCACTTGTACTACATTATCGTACTTCCATTTTAAGAATTCTAGAATTTAACTATACATATTATTCAATACTAATTTTTTACTGTCTTATATTTATGGACAGGCATGGTTTGAAACTGGCTGTAAAAAAATTTCAGGATGTAAAAATAAATATTTGTTTATTTAAATTTACTTCAAAAAAATTCATGTAATTTTGAGTTTTTAAGAAAACCCAAACAATAATTTAGAATATCATATACTGTCTGGAAGTTATCAGAATATGTTTAGCCTAGATTGAAGTTATATTATATAACTATTTCGGAATTTGGTTATATTTTAATGAATACCGCTAAATATAACACTATACTATTTGTAATTATATTAAAAATATAAAGCTTGCAAAAATATTGGCAACTGTCAAAACTACAGCTTTTCAACAGAAATGCATTCGTAACCGTTAAAAATGTAATACGTTGATAAATATGTATTGACTTCTACGTTAATAATATTATACATACATAGATTAGTCTACTCTTGTAAAATAAAGATATAAGCAGGACAATATGTACATAAAATTCCAAATATAAATTAAAATTGCATAATTAAACATTTGATAATAGAATTAAAACTAAATAATAAATATGATAACTTAACGTCTTCTGTGAACGTGTAACATAAAACTGAACCCTTTTAAGTCCCACAGAGTTGTCATTTATTTCGTCCATATAAATAAAGCACACATTTACCTATGCAAATAACATTTAAACTAATTATAGAAAATACTACACTTACTATGAGAACTTATGTATTTAAAAGGGATTAATTATATGTAATTTATAATCCCGTGTTAACATCTTATGGCTATATGATGACATTTCTGACGGAAATGCATAGGATTATAGGATAAAACTAATGGCTATACGGAAATGTGTACATGGAATTAGAAAGAATTAAGCGCATTATATTACCCAAACTAAAAATTACTCAATTCAATTTATTAATTATGAAAACTGTTCTAAATATAATGTAATTTAATACATATCTTATTATGTAGATACTATTTCAAGCTCTATTAAAATGATTAAGGTATTAAATAATCGTAAGCAAGTTGATAGCCGATAAAAAAGTACACGTGTGGGGTAAACACGCGTACATTCTTCAACCCACGCCTTGGCTCAGTGGCGACCACATACCATGGCCTGCAAAATACGCATCCTAATGGGATAAACATTGTGGACGGTGGTAAAGAAAGATACTCCCCTTATCAGGACCATGCTGGGCAGATTTGGAACCCACCACTCTCGGTCCAACCTTACAGCTCGGTCTAATTGCTCGTTGATTGGAGTTTCGGAGTTGGCTCTACCTAATCTCGATGTTCCCTTCTCTCAGTAAGGCTCAAGTCGCTGATCAGGCTAGATCAAGTGGATTTGACATTAGGAAATTGTATATGTTAATTACCGCATCTTTATGTGTGAAAAGCGATTTCTCAAGATAATTACAACATTTGTAATTTGTATAAATGTGTGTCTGTGTGTGTTACGAAACATCCTGCAAAGTATAATTTGATGTAGAATTATTACCTTATGGTGTTGTACCTACCACACATGTGAATGTATAATATGTAGTTGTTTGCAATAATGTGATAATGTGGTGGTTAAATATAGTAAGTATACATAAATATATACATGGTTAATATTATCGTGTTTACATTATAAGAATGTTTTCAAATGTAGTATCTGATATATTGGGTATATTTTAAATAGATATTCAGCAAATTCTATATGGGCATAGTTGAGTATGAGTACACATTTTTATAAGTAAGATATCTATACGTTTACAATTTGAAAAACATGTTAGCTTTGGATATAAGCAAAATTAAAAAAATGAAACAAGGATTTTATTACGTTTTATTATTTGTAATATATTTAATTTTAAATATTTGATATTATTCTTATCAATATAAGAAAGCTAAATAAAATGACGAATGTCCTCTATATACAGAGTTCTGACATTAAATACATTTTAGATATAAGCAAATTACACAAAATATATAACGAAAAACTAAATATAAAATTTAAATTATTTTATAGGTGAAACTTTTGAAGCAGTATATGTACCAATTTCAGTCATGAAATAACATAATTTAAACTAAACTAGATTATACATAAATTAGATATACTTATTGAAAGAAAACAGAGAAAATAACGACGGTGTGTATAATGCATTGTAGTTAGAAATGTAAATGTTATAAAAAGTAATTCGATTAATACGAAATAATCGGTGAACATAAATTATACAAAAATTATGAGATAACAAATATGTTAAATAATCCAAACCAGATATATATATGCAATTAGTAATTATTGCATATATAGTGTTGTTGGATTGTAAATATTTTGTATATATGTATATTGAATGTATCAGTCTTAATGTAGGTACATTTTGAAGACATGCTTAGTGAAACATATATGATAGGAAGTTATATTTTTTTAAATAAATATTGTTTAAATTGGCATTGATTTTATAAAATGTTCTTTTTTGTATATTTATAGTGATTTATATCTATGGCGACTTTAAAATATTTCGTTTTTATTAAGAAGTTGCGAATTGTGATTGTTAATAAAAGATTGCCGAAATAATACTTTTATATATACAAATCCCGAAACGCTATTTTTAATTTATTATAATATTTTCAAGTTAAATAATTTTTATAAAATAGTATGATGATATATTTAAATTGTGACATTTCTAATGAATGTAGAATTTGACTCATTAAATTAATTACGCATATAAATACTGTAGACACTTGCATTTTTAATTATTTTTTATAAAAAACAATTTCATAACCGAATCCTCATTGAAGCGTTTTAGGCTATTACAACAGTAGTATAAATACATGCACTCTTTAAAGAATTATTTTTACTATCAGATTTTAAAATGTTAAATTAAGATATATATTGTAATATAGTTTAGTTATGAAAATAAAATTGTAATACACTTTTATGTAATATAGTATACATAATGCTTAAATTGTATACTTATATTAATTAGCTGTGGCAGTCGGACAAGCTTATCCTTTAAGGCAGGCATATTATACTTAAATATTAAAGATGACGGTCAATTAATGACATAACGAGCCACTTAACGTGCTGACTCGGCAATGAGCCGGCTAATTCCTAATTATATACATACACAACTTTATCTTCAGTAACTTTAACAAGTTCACTAATCAGGAATCACTAACGTTAGTTCACATACTACATATATCAGGATAGTAGATAGGTACGGTTGAAGAATGTGCAGAGATACTTTTACTGCAAACTATTTGACTGTTTAGCCACCCATAGGTATATTAGAACAGGAAGGAAAACTAAATGCAAGCATCTAGGTGGGGGTGCTGTAATAAAAAGAACCCTAACATGGCGCAGTCAATTGTATAATGTGGATATAATATCTTAAAGGAAAGAGCTACTCACAAGAGATTTGTAATGGTGGTTTTAGTATGGCACCGATTATGCACACATCAACGGCTACTTAAGAGAGAAGAAGGTCAAGTCCCATATTATAGACGAGGGATTTCCATCGTCGCTAATGGATATTATGTCAACTATTATACGCTTACTTAAGTAGCTGTTCGTATAGTGTACGGTTCAAAATCTCCTGTATGCACATTTACGGTAGACGTTTTAATGTGTATACATTGTTAAAGATACCTTGTAAGCAAGTAATATTCTAATCTGCAGGCACTTCAGCTGGTTCCTGATACTGATCTTGGAACTAATAGAATGAAGACACGTGATTGATAGCTCTTCTTCACAAAGCTGCGTTTGAATATTTCTGTAAATTTTAATTCACATTTTATCCTTCAGTATAATGCCCGCAGCAAATTGACGGAATTAAGCTGCTCCATATATTTAACGATCTATAATGATCGGCAACAACGACAATTATTCGTATGACGTAATTGCTTATTACAAGTGAAATCACCGAGAAATTACACTGTCCACTGATTAACCATTACGATGATTCTGCAATCTTTATCATTTTAAGATACCTACACCACAGAAAATTATGTACTAATTGATTATAGATTGTTTGCCTATGCATTACACTTTTACAAACTGCAAATGGGTATACTATAGAAACACAAAGCAACTTCCAGATTTAACTAAGTGAGTCAATTAAAAGCTTAATAACACCACCCACGTTGAAATAAACGTATACCGTTATTGAACGACAACAAAATTATTAGAAACATATTACACCAAATGAACAATTTTTACAAGTGAAACACATTAGTGGCATAAAAGAATGCCTGTTGTACCAAAATTTGTCTATATTCTAAAAATAAGAGAATATGAAAAATCCAAAAACACATACCTAATCAAATTACATTTTAATATTCAACATGTTTCAACTCTATAAGCCGTCTTCTCGAAACTCGTTATATTCGCATTACAAAAGTGAAACGAATACTTAATTTACAGTAGATTAACAAATAATACTTAAAATGAGTATAAGTTTAACGAATACAAGAAATGAAACTAATTAAAAACCTTAATAGTGAAATAACAACCTTGGTTAGCCTGAATATTAAGACTATATAGGTTTTAATTTATTTGTTTCGATTTTTAAATGTACAGAGCTTCTTTAATCTTAATGTCACTTACTATTACCCTTATTATATCATTAATACAAATAACCATCACGATATTTCTTCATACAATTACAATTTAAAAAAAATGATTACATCAAGGAAAATTATTCTTCATAGCATGTTTATGAATTCTATACTAACAAGATGCTTGATCGTTATGGTATTTTACAAAAAATTAGCTACATACAATATACTCGAATATATATACAGCATATTATGTAGTATAAGAAATGTAATGATTTAGAAATAACATTTTGTAAGAAAATAATTTTAACTTCAAATGAATTTAGCTCTTTATTAAAACTTTGATTAAAATATGAGCATGTCACACATTTTATAGTGAGACATTCATACAAATGCAGTAAGTAGTTTATGCCAAAAAAAAAGTCATGAGTGATAAATCTTTTTAAAACATTTTTATTTTTGAATTTTCCAGTGATTGTCCGCAATATTTGCACCATTTTTACAAGAGTCATTAATATATTTTGTAACTATTCTAAATATGTTCAATGTTTATACAGTTGCAACAATGTAACAGTTTAAGCTTCATCTCTTCACTCAATCTGCTTGCAGCAGCCTTTCTTGCAGAAAGAAAAAATGCATTGAAATATCACATTTCGAAGCATCGCCACCATTCACAGCCCTGATGTGATCTTTGATTAATTGTTGAGATATTAAAGATTGTTATTCTTTTCATTTTGGTCAATAAATATTCATCGACAGAGAAGCCTCTAACTGATGCCTGTTCATGACTGTAGCAAAGAACAAGTTTTATAAAATTGAATAAGCTCAGTGGTGCTTGCTCAGTATAGCATAGATTTATCAGGAGAACATCTAGTCTCATATCTGATTGACATAAAAATGAGAACCTACTGAGGAAAAAAATAAATGTGTTACATTTTTTGAAGAGAGAGCAAAAAGTTTTAGTTTGTAGTCAAAAAGGAAGTTTATTCGAAGAAGTGGGAGCTGAAAGGTGAAAGCACAGGAGTAGATCGAATGGGATGGGACAGTGGAGAAAATAACCAATGTGCGATTGAAGGTAAAGGATGTAAAGGAGACTGTTCAGCAGCAGGCGTTTCCAAAACCTTCCTTCATATAATGTGCAGCAAATCTGTTATTATTTGCAATAGGAAATAAATATTTTAGAAAGGATGCAGAATAATCGAGTCAATCTATTTTAAAACTATAAAAAATTGATGAAGTAAATAATATCTTTTTAGGAAATCCGACTAATTTTTCGGGGTGTTTGGCACACTGAGTATTGTATATGTGCATATATAATTGAAATAATTAAATATTTAGTTTTTGGTAACTAATGTATCAAACCAGAGACTACTACAATACAAAATTAAATTATTCATTAAAGTAAATTAAATTAAAGAATTCTCTGTATCAAACATATCGCAAAATAAAAAAATGTGTAGAGAAACCTATCGAAAAATTCTATAGAATAATAAGTAATGAAACGTTATACAATTTGAAAAAGGTAATTCCAGGGACTACTATATAAGAGTTAAAAGTATTCCCTGAGTAATTCATTAATTATACAAAGTTTATTTTAAATATTTTACCTAACTAACAATTCTGCTAATATTGGCTAACAAAATTCAGTTATATTTATGGGTATTCTTATAGAAGTTTGTTAAATATACTTAAAATTTAATTAACCAAATAGCAAAATAAAATATCAAATTAATATTGATGTCATATAAAATAATCACCGATAAGTGTTATGTCAATGAATTCGAAGAAAATTGCTTACCAATGGTAAAGTATAATTTATATGAAAAATATATACGAAATTTTGATCAAATAATTAATAAACGGGGTAATTATTTAGCAGTACAAATAAGATATGCGAGAAATACTATATTGAAATCTGAATTACGTTTTTATGTAGTTTTGTTTGAAAACACAAAAAAAAAATTATCATCTAAATAATACGTACACAACTATAAGTACCCTCTACTAAAAAATTGTGACAAGCAAGCTAGCCACTAGAAAATAAAGAGAACATTACATAAATTGTTCTGCATATATATCTGTTTATCGATAGGAGAAGCATTACATTTACTAGGATTTGTTTGCGTTAATATAACCACTCAAATAAAAATTATCATTAACAAATTTCTTTTACTGTGAATAATTTAGTAGATTATTTGGTGAAGAAAATATAAATTTGTCTTTTATTCGAATACGAAGGTAATGTTGGAGTGTATTTTATGTTGCAGAATAATTTAAACAAGTGGGGTATCTCACTAGACCTACTATTGATTGATTTATTATATTTTAAAATATTTATTTTGAATGCATTTTTCGAAACTTAAGTTTAGTATTTATTGCAAGTATTGGAAAATTCTGAGATATTCTTAACTCTAATAAGGGATTAAGTAGTCAATAATATCGTTTGCGAGGTAATTCGAATTGTTTATTGATTCTATTATAGTTTTAATAATTTTACCGATTACATGAAGTCGTGGCATCATTTTAATTCATTATATGTATACCGCGGTATTAATGGCATTTGTTGTAAAACATGAAACTGAAGCATATTAATATTTATCGTAACGAAAGATGTCACAAATTGCCTTTGATTTTTTAGTGTTAATTTTGTTAAGAGACATCTTCAGACCGATGGTAGGTACTAAGATTATTGATTTATGAAAAGAAATAAAAACGACGAAACACAAAAGATAATTTGCAATTCAAAGGTATCTGATTTCGCAAGAATCTTTTATACACACGAGGGGGCTTCAATAAGTTCTCGGACTTGATATGAAAGCATAGAGTTACCTACGATATCTATAGATTTTTATTAA
>JAYRBW010033103.1:0-12054 GCA_036023295.1 Invenusta paracnida | reverse complement strand
ACACATTAGATTTTTATTTATTAATTGCAAGGGTATTAATAAATATTATTTGGTATATGATTAATCAATGTGCCACACATATATATATATATATATATATATATATATATATATTACATTATACAATACAACAATGTGAACATTATTTAGGTGCAAGGTATATTATATGAAATGCTTCAAAATAAAGAGGTGGATGGATGGCCGTAAGGGGTGGTTAGAGGCCATCACCATTTTTTAAAGTCATTTATAAGCATCAATTAAATTGAATTTACTATCAATACAAATTAACTTCTCTTTTCTTATAGGAGTGCTGAAAATATGGCAAGATAATTAGCTAAGTAATATTCAACTGTACAAACAAATCACATTTTTTATGGATGAGCAAATCTGATGTTTATGTCTGCAAGCTTTATACATATGAATGCTAAGCTGAATAGTGTTGCACATTTCTCGGATTTAGATGGTTTTAAAAGTAGTGTACAATCTTTGACAAGTGATACTTATGATAGTTATTTTTATATAGAGACCCTTGATAACTACTCTGGTAATCCAGTTGGCATGCTCTCAAAAACACTGGTGTCATCTAGCATGTTGTTAAAATGGTTTCTTGATAGCAAAATAAGGAAATTTTTCCAGTTAACAGAATCATTACCAAACAGTGGCTGAAATAATCTACATTTTATGTATCTTGATCCATTGACCTAGCAATGGCCTGAATGTTTAAATGCAGACAAACTCTGCAAAGCTCTGTTAAGTTGATGGTTTCCTTTGACCTTTACTATACAGTTCTTTATCTTGTCAATTTTTCAACACATTTACTAAATCAAACATCGAATTAAGCTAAGCATTAAGCTGTCTACAGGTGTGACCATCCTCCAACATTAGTTACAATTAGAAGGTATTAATTGTAGCTGAACATAATAAATAAAGCTGAGTGAATTTGAAAATTCAACAAATAGCTAATTTGTCAACGAACTATACTTTAAATAAGTGTGCTTTATATGTCTGTTTGTCAGAAATTATATACTGTGAGAACTATGAATTAAAATAAATTATAATCGAAACATGTTGACATTCAACTAGTGCTTGCTCTACTACAGACCTGCCAACTGTCCCGCCTTTTGTGGGACAATCCCATTTTTTTAGGCTGTCTCACGAAAGTAAAGATATGTCCCTTGTTTTGAATATATTGCTTTAAAAAATATTTTTAACGTTTTTTAATTACAGTAGTTTTAGTTAATCTCGTGATTCATTTAACAACACAATAGTATATTATATAACAAATGAGTCTATAACATTAAAATATACAGTATTTGAAATTATTTAGTAATGAAAGGTGTGCAGAATTCTTGAAAATGTATCTGAGAGAGTAGATATAATTGATTTTAGATGCATTTCCATATGCAGACCGACAAAATGTGTGTGCTTTTTTGCAAATACAGGCTTGGCTACCACCTCGCCATAGAGCCCCAACTCCGAGTGAATACTGTCCTGCTTTTCTATGTCATTAGGTTAGCAGGTCTGCTACTATGTAGTGTAGGAAGACATAGAAATTTATTTTTTCACTGTAAATATCTAGAAATTACTTGTACTAACTGCTTAACATCTCTATATATGTAGCCAGCTATGATCCATTTGGGTGATTTTGACTATTTGTTGTGTACATGTTTTATTTAATTAAACCTTGTAAAAAAAGATGTTAAAAACCTTCTAATTGCATTATTTCTGGCAGTCCGGTATATTACATATCAGATACCAAACATTTTATCTAGTGAATAGTTTCTGTTAATATGTATGTAATTTTTATCATTTTGCATATATATAGTTGCATACTCTTACAGATTGTTACACGTTGTCAAGTTAACAGAGCTCCACTATGCTTGTAAGGTATATTACTTGAACTATGTACATATGTGACTGAATACACCCACTCTGTATTCACATATTGGAATCTTCCACAATGTGTGGATCTAATTTATAATCTTAGAGTTTGAGTAAATGTATAATATAAAATTTGTGCCTCTTTGAAATGTTCCAGAAATTTAATTATATTTTATTCCCATCTATGTACACATATTAAATACATAATTGATTTAAATAATTTCCTCTTTGGTGAGATTTGTCATATATTAATAAAATTTGGATAACCCTTTCAAACTGAAATTTGTTGAGAAAATTAATGTAAAAAAGTAGAAGCTAAGGATTTCAAATTTTCGTAGTGGACATTGCAAAACGTGGTTACTCTTATATTTTGGAGCAAGCTACTATTTCCAATGAGCTAAGACTTCCTAAAAGGCACTGGGGTTCATCATTAAATCAAATATATCTTAAAAATATCTTAAATTTGTCTATTTAAGATAAATAATACCTACATTTCCACTAGTTTCTATTACAACAACTTAGTCCATTAATATACAACCTTCAATTTCCATCACAGTTATTATACTAAAAGTAGAAGGTATACACTAATCCCAAAATGCACTAATTTATATTCAACAGATTAACAATGACTATCTTTAAATATGATTATCCACATAGGCAACCGTTTTATGGCGCCTAAAACAGCAATTTTTGATTAGAATTTTATTTTGAAAGATGTTTACAATATATTTTATTAGATACTGCAGATGTGTAAGGCATTTTCCTCTAGGGCACATATTACAGTTAAGTTTTATTTTATTTTATTACGAAAATTGTGCAAAACTTATACTAAGTATACTTATATTTTATGTTCAGTTTTACTTATTTATTGTATTGCAGGAATATATATGGATAATGGATTTTAGCTCAATACAAGTTTTAGTGTTTATTGATGTTGTCCCTTATTACTAACCTTTAAAATTGGTTTATAAATTTGTTTTGTTTGTTTTCTAATGTTTTTCTTGTAATATCTATATATTACACATTAAATACAATATGTAACTTTTAATGCATATTAATACATCATTTTTAATTGATTTCAATTTTTATGTATAGTATAAGGGAGTGACTTGCTTTATTATTTAAGTTTTAAATTAAATATAATATTAATTTAATATTATTATATAAATTAATAATATTAAATTATTCTTTGAGAAAATAAGACCACTGTAATTATATTTATACAGCAGATAAATTACAGTTTGTTTATTGCTAAACATAAAAACCCTTTTAATGTAATCTAAACATTTTTATTTTATATAATATATTCATAAGATGTAAATTTCATATAAATTATATATTATAAATTTTATATATTTCATTTGTAAAAGTGAAAATTAGTTTATATTTTGGATAATAATAATTTGTATTTTTGTTGACTTTATCTTTTTATTTTGATTTAACGAGAAACTTTTTCATTTCTAGTAACACATACACTAATTAATTAATCAACTTACTAGAAAGCGTTACAGTTAGATACATTTGATTGGCTAAATTACATATGTATTAAGGGGTTTGTTTATATTTAAAGAATATAATAATATTTTACAATTTTCAATTCTTTTTCTGATGTTCAGTAAGTTCTGTACTTATAGCAAAAGTATATGATATAGAGTATATTATTCTCTCTAATGTTCTCTAACAAGATTGACAGTATAGCGCAATATATCTATTGTAATCCCAAATAAATATAATACTAATTAATTTATAATGTGTAGTTGTACTTTTTTATGAATAGTTTGACTAATAATTAAATTATAACATTTTGACATTTCCCTTTTAATTCATTTATTGTTTGATAAATTATTTTGAGTCTATTGTCTATTTTGAACTTACAATTTTTATAAAGATTTATATTTCCCACTCTCTTCATTTTTTCTCAGGTATCACAACAACTGTGTCCCGCAGACTTTGATGGACCATGTGGATCTTGTAACTAGCATAGCCGTATGGTCACTACCTCGCTGAGAAATGCAAGTTGGTAGAATGGACTCGAATCATTCAAATGAGCAACAGCAGTACTACTTCAAGCACGCCACCGCTGGCAGTGCAGTGCCGCTGGCCGCTGCTGGTGTTGGGGGCCTCTATCCTTCAAACATCTCAGCACCCGTAGCTCCGACTGTGTCCAATATCCAAGGCGTCACCTCCATCCTCACCACAACGCCAGGTTCCCCTGCTATTATCCTCGGTACGCCGACCACCATACAGCAGCAGCAACCACAACCGACACCTCCTCCACCGTCACTCAACAACATCGTGTCCCTTGGGCCCGAAAGTACACCTCTAATCCAAACCTCTGTTGCCAGTGTCCCAGTGTCTGTACTTCAACATCCGCAGACGTTGGCCAATCCTCAGTCGTCGTCAATCTCCCCTTCGTCTACAAAAAAGCGGCGGCAGAAGCGCGGCTCACCTGTCAACAGCACTAGCCCTAAGAACAACTTCCCACTTCACCTCCTCAACAGTGGAGACATGACTGCAGCGCCAACAGAACTGACTCTCCTAGTACAACAAGCGATGCATCCACCTTTACCTGACCACTACGTTCCACCACCGCCGTCGTCTCATCTCCCGACTTCTTACCATCACAGTATGACTTCTACTTCGAGTGGATTATCACCAAGAGGATCACATAATATTATTTCTACATCAAATTCTTCTAGTGTATCATCCAGTTCTTTAACGAACGTGTCAAGTTTTCCTCATCCGTCGCACTCCGTGCAAATTCAGGAATCTAATAAACAGCCAACATCAGTACCATTATCTATAAGTGCCCCAGTGACATCCGCTCCTCTAGTTTTTTCCTCGAACCATGATAACAATGTGTTTTTGAATACATCTACTCTGCCATCCAGTGATAACAATGTTAATGTGTTTTTGAATACATGTACTCTACCATCCAGTGATTCTATCTCAAGTTGTGCGATAGATTCTCGTGTGACTCATCCAACTGTTATAAATGCGTCCTCCGCAATACCTGCACTCCCTTTAATCAATATAAACAATGTTAATTCAGATAAGGAGTTACACAATCCCCCTACTGACTCAACTGTGTTACACTTATCCAACCCATCGTGTAATGTTCTTAACACTATTATAACTACTAAAGACAGTAAACCTCCGTCTGAAACAAGATCTAGTGAAACGCCAAATCTTGAAAGTGATACAAATGACTCTACTAATCCTGCGTATGCCATTTCAGGTAGTGATATTGTTGATGATGATGGAAGCAAGGATATATTTTTTCAAGTGCGCACTCCTTCTTCAAATCCGTCACCCGCGCCTAGTCTAGCACAATCTAAAATGGATGTGGAAAAATTGGAATCAACCTTCGAGTTAGTTCTGGACATGGCTCGAAGTGATGAACCACACGAAAAAATTTTTGTGCTTCCCCCACGTACTCGGGAATCCCCTCAAAGAATAACTCCAATGGGCCCTCCAGATACACCTGGTCCCAGTATCTCCCCTCGACAACCGGCATCTCCATCTCCTAGGCAACAACAACCTCCATCAAATTCACCGGTTTTGAGTAGTGCATCACCGCAACCACTCCCCTTCTCACCATCTACAAGCCTACACAGCATCACTGTCCCTCAATCAGCGATGCAACAACAATCCCGTCCCACTATCTCACATACTCAGCCACGTATTCAGCAGCAACCTTTCATCACTCCTAGTGGAACGACCAGCTACTTCGTGGAACAGGGACCACCCACGGGAGGAATAGCACCTAATCAGCGACAAGTGATAACACAACAAAAACAGACAACCACTACTTCTCAGGTACAGGCAAACACACAGATCTCTACATTTCAACCGACAGTATTCATCCAGCAACAACCAGCATCCGCAGATGGCACTAATCAAGGTTCAGTTGCTATTTCTCCTCAACAGCATATTCACTATACTGCTCATCCTGTTCAGACTCATTCGGTTATTCAGCAGCAACAGCCGCAACAAATACAACCCCAACAACATTTGTTTATGCATCATACTGCACCGGGACAAATTCAGACAACTCAAATTATTGGGCAGAGACAAGTTTTCCCAGTAGTTCAGCAGCAGACACAATCTCATGCTTTTCTGAATGCTGCTCAATTAGGACAAAACCAGTACACAGCAGTCCAATCACCAGCTTTTTCGCCCAGACATCAAGTACAAACAATTCAAAAACCACCGCAAGTAATTTCTACAGCGCGTTTTGCTGTTCATAAACCGGTTGTTGCTGAAGCTCAGAACGATTCTAATATCGAAAAAGCAACGCCTGTACATGGTTTTATTCAACAGCATACTCCTTCAAATATTGTGACTATTACACAACAAAATATTATTCAATCTCATTCTCAGCAGCCACAAATTCAACAATTAACGTCACATCCAACTACAATAGTTCAATCAGGAGCTTTTTCTACCCAACAGTTTACTGCATCAATTACTCCTGTTTCTACAGCCCCAACCAATTTGCCTGAACCGGTCGCCACACAAGCTTTGCCGGCATCCCAGTCTGTCAACAAATTCAATTCTCCTTTATCAACGAATATCCCTGTTACAAACAGTGCCAAATTATCTGAAGTGCAGTCATCTCCTTTAGGTGTTGTTGTTCCACCTAGTCCCTCTGCAACGCCAGGCCAACAAGCTCTGGCCGCGTCATCTAATTCAAAAAAGAGACCAAATCCTGGTACAAAAGGTGCATCAACAAAGCGAAGAAAAACGACTCCTGCAATCACTCAAGCGGAACAAAAGAAAATAACAGACGGACAGAAAATGTTTGATTCCATGGTTGAAAAATTAAAAGTACCTTCGTTGACAGCACTAATTCACCAACCTAAAATTTGTTCGTTTAATGTTGTTCTACCACCGAACGGAAGTACTTATGATGCAAAATTTAACTGGAATAACGCTTTGGAAGAGACTGACTGGCTTGAAGGAAAGACGTTTAAATACAAACAGTGTCCTTTTGCTCTTAAATTTCCTAAACCGGATACATCTTTCATTGAATCAGATAATGGTAATGTGTCTCTCTCAGATAAAGATATAGAACGTATTGCACCTAGTGAAAATAAATTTATGGCTCAACACTTAGCAACGAATATACCTGATGGGCCCATGTTACATGGTTCTCTAAACAAATCTATTATTTCTGACACAGATCCTCCTTTAAGTCCTGTATGTGCTTCTCCAGCGCCGCAGACATTAGAAAACCAAGTGGTGCTCCTTATGTCCAATGATAAACGCCCTGAACCATCTCCTGGGATACCTCTAGAAAGCTCTGGTCCACCTATGTTGCACATGTTTTACCCATCAAACTGTGGCGATGGCCAGTGTGATCGTAGCTCACCGCCCCTTGCAATGTTCCACTTGCCTAATCCTCAGTTATTGCAAAAGTTGTCAGCTTCTTCGGTATCTCAACCCAAACCTCCATCAGCAAATGACTCTCAACAATCAACATCGCAAACTCTAGCAGCAGAAGTTACTCCTACAAATCCGTCCATGACATCCTGCCCAGCATCAACGGAACTTACCGTCTCTACCGGTCATTCGACAGTACAACTTACTATCAACGGTGCACATAGTGGATCAATGGCATATTCACAAGGTGGTGCTGGCAGTAGTCCACTTGTCGATTCAGAAACTGGAGAAGTATTGGGTGTTCGGAGTTCCACTTCTGCTGAGGCAGCTCCAGATGTTCATCAAGAAAATGGCGGATCAGGTTCTGATTTATCAAAAGAAAAGATTCATCTTACTTTTACACTAAGTCCCAAATCTCCCGACAATGTTCAAAAGATGGTTAAGAATATTAGCGATATATTAGGAATCAATTACAACTCAGTAAACTATCAAGTGACAAGGACAGATTTAAACACCGAATTGACTATGGATCCTAAAAGCAGTGTTGGTCCACAAAGATTTCAGGAACTTGAACAGAAATTACGTGATCAAATAGCTCCTTTAAGTCTCCGGTTACAAAAGGATGATGCTAGTTTAGACCAAGGAGTTCTGACACCTACAGCAATGCCTACTCCAACGAATTGTTTAACTGGAAGACCCAATTTCTTAGCTCCTTTGACATCGCCAATTACTCTTCTTGCTAAACACGAAGAAGAACCAGTTAGTGTATCAGTCCTAAAGGCTTTCAAGAAAGAAGACAGTTTCTGTAAACATTGTGAGATGTTTGTTCAACCAAATACAGGTGTCACTAAAAAACTCAGTGAACAACAAACTGATCTTGGCTTTTCATTAAAATCTGATCCTGATATTGACGAGCTTACATTTTGCAGTCCAATATGCGCTACACAATTTATTCAATGTATTGCTGACACAGATCTTGCTATTCAACGCGCTAAAGACGACTCCTTTCTTACACCTGGAATTAACACCGTCGGAGGAGCTAATTCCTCAGGAGTGTCTAAAGAAAGCAGTCATGTTATTGAATATCGTCAACAGTTTTTCAACGTACCTGTTGTCCTCCAAGGTCCACCGCCTCGTAACCCCAAAGCATTTCCCAGAAGACAGTTCAGTCAAACAAACGACAGAAATCGAAAGAAAACTGATCTAAAATCATCAAAACGATGGCATGGTATTCGGTGGAAAAATTACTCTCCTTTAGCATCTAATCCTACAAAGAAACGTGTGGCTCTGACGGAAGCCGAAGTTATTGAACTTTTGCAGAAAAAAAGCGGCGCGCTACGACTCTCGTCTGTAACAGATCAGCGGATGTGTGCTTTATGCCATGTTAAAGGAGACGCTGCAGAAGATGGACCTGGAAGGCTGTTGTGTTTAGACATAGATAAATGGTTGCATATTAATTGTGCTCTTTGGTGTTTTGATATCTATGAGACCCTTGGAGGTTCACTCAACAGTGTAGATGCTTGCTATCGAAGAGCAATTATGACCATGTGCAGCTACTGTGGACTATACGGTGCTGGCTTGCCTTGCTACAATCCTCGGTGCTCCGTCGTTTATCACCTTCCTTGTGCTCAAGCCGCCGGCTGCATGTTCTTCACTGATCGGGGAATGTACTGCCAATTGCATCAACCGAAAGAGCATCATATGCATCTTAAATCACTTTCTGTCAATCGCCGAGTCTATATAACACGAGATGAAAACAAACAGGTAGCCAGAGTTATCCACGAAGAAGATCAAAAACATATCGTTCGAATAGGGTCTCTCATGTTACACTCTGTCGGCCAACTGCTACCCCATCAAATCGACAGAGGAACATTTCACACGCGTCGTTATATATTCCCAGTAGGCTTCACAACTACCCGTATTTACTGGTCAATGCGACGTCCTCAGCAGAGATGCTCCTACCGTTGCAGTATTCGAGACTCTGATGGCAAGCCTGAATTTGTAGTCACTGCAATTGAGGAAGGTTTACCAGACGAAGTCATTGTCGATGAATCATGTGAACAACTTTGGAAAACAATACTCGAACGAATTGAACGAATCAGGATAGACAACTCGTTGGTGAAAATGTTTCCTAAACATCTTCAAGCGGAAGAGCTCTTCGGCTTAACTGAGCCACACATTGTGCGTGCAATAGAGTCATTACCGGGTGTTGAAGCCCTTCAGGATTACGCTTTCAAGTTTGGCCGTTTGCAATTAATCGCTGAAATGCCGCTTGCGATTAATCCTTCAGGGACCGCACGTTCTGAACCAAAAATGCGAACCTACTTTCGTCGACCCAGGTTTGTGCATGCAGGCAGCTCTACTAGTCGAACCTTTCTGCCTTTGCGAATGGCGGGTCCGGGAGATGAACAGACACCCTACAGTAAACAGTACAGTAGCAGCCGGTCACAACAGTATCGAAAACTTAAAGCCGAATCCAGAAACAATGTTATCCTTGGCCGATCTCGTATTCAAGGCCTGGGTTTGTACGCGGCGCGTGATCTTGAGAAGTACACCATGATCATCGAGTATATTGGCCAGTTAATTCGTGCAGAACTGGCCAACAAGCGCGAGAAGGAGTATGATGAACACAATCGAGGAACCTACATGTTTCGTCTGGACGACAACATGATTCTCGATGCGACACTATCCGGGGGTCTGGCGCGCTACGTCAACCATTCATGTCAACCAAATTGCGTCGCTGAAGTGGTGAGCTTCGAGAAGGAGAGTCATATTATCATCTTCGCCAACAAACGCATTGAACGAGGAGAAGAACTTACATACGACTACAAGTTCGACTTTGAAGACAGTGGGAACAAAATTCCGTGCCTTTGTGGAGCGCCAATGTGTAGAAAATGGATGAACTAACTACCGTATATCCACCTCTACCTCTCGTTCTTTCCCAGTTTACTCAACTAAAAACTCTTGAGATGTCTATTTTGGACCAGTAGTTAAATGTGCATCTCTCTTTGGGGTTGTGTCTGTGTATATTATTACTTTTAATCGACTCTTAGTGTGTCAAATGTCTAACAAGTGCATCACGCATTATTCGCGTTTGTAAATAAATCATTGAACAAAATAAGTATTTTTTCTTAAACTGCTATATATTACTTGCTATTCTTCTACACAGTTGTGGTTGATCAGATACTACATACATACATACATAATGGTCAATTCTCCCTTATCACTAACTCTCCACCGTGTCCACACAGCTTGTACAATAATCCTCTCCGTCTCTTTAAATCTCTCTCTATATATAAATTCAAATCACAGACCCCAACTTAACTAGACTCGGTGGGCCTATTCATCTTTCTATTAAACTCTTCTTTTTTCTGCCAGCACTAATCTTAATAATATATACCCATGTCTTCGTGCATTGGTGTATCTCGACAATAATTGTATTCATACATGCTGCATAAGTGTGGATAAATCTAGTTATAATATATTCTTTATTTATATGTTATGTATTTTCATGCTTAACTCCTTTTATTTCTTTATAATAGGCGTTTAGCTTGTGCACCACTAACTTTCTTGATTTCATAATCGAGATAGTAATACATTATTATTGTATATCTTATTATGCTTATATATGCCTTTTACTGATGTATTTTTTCAGAAAGCACTTATATATCTTTATTGACCTTGTTTTCCCAGCGCGATTGTACAGCATTCATAAACTAGATATTAAAAACGATTTTTTTTCTTTTCATACTTGTATTTTACTGTAATTTTGGCGATTAACGTTACCTTGCATCCTGTACATAGAAAAGCCCATTATGTAAGTATGCGCTTTGGGCTGTTTTGCTAGGTAAACACGACAACTTTTTTAGTTGTTGTAGCTGTTGTGACCCTCTTCGCTCCTCCTACCACCCCCATATTCGCCCTTTCCGACCCTATCTCCTTCGACGTGTGCTAATCGTGTAAATAGATATACTGGGCGGTCAGGTAAATGTAATTTCTACCGCCACCCCCCTCTATTCTGTACCAGTTCCCTTCTCTCTCTCATTGTAACATTGTGTTCCTACTTTCTCGCCATTTTATCCTTGGTAAAATAAAGTTGAATAATGTTTATATGTATACCTTTGATTTAAAATATCTGCCAGCATTACTTCAATATTACACCTGACCTTCTCTTTCTATATAATTAGGATTATTTCATCCCAGACATGAATATAACCATCATTTGCCCATTGTTTTTTGGAATTCACAACAGTTAAGCTTTGAGTTTTTAATCAATAAAGGGAACCACTTCAATAACATTTGTCTTTTGCTTTTTCGTTGATAGTTATTAAATATTTAGTTATCGTTCAGTGTAAAAAAGGAATTTTAAACGAATTTTTATAATGTAGTTTTCAGACAAAAAGCTAGTACAAAATATTTTAATTAAAAGTAGGGTTTTTCACCGTCAGCGTTTTGATCTTTTAGTGGTAGATAATTTTCACCAATTGGGGTGTATGTCTAGAAACGTAAATTATTATTTTAATCTATAACACTATGAAAGCAGTTATTAATTACATTGTGCATTCGCTATCTTTGTCTATAATTTACATTAATTTAACAAAATATTTCAAGTAGTATAATAGGCTGTATCACAAAAACGAGCGGCTATCCAAAACCATATTTATTTATTTAAAATATTTAGTACATAGAATTACTAGGTATTTAAACAGTAAAATTGTACATAGAATTAGTAGTTATTCAAACATAAGAACCATTGTTGTCAATTATTGATTGCATATGCACCATGTT
>JAYRBW010033092.1:0-12054 GCA_036023295.1 Invenusta paracnida | reverse complement strand
GACAGCTATGTGAAAAACACCCTATTTTCAACTATCCTATATTACCTACTACATAGTTCACTTAGCTTTACTAGCTAACGACCTATTGCCATAGGTATAGATATATTTCGTTGTCTGCGTAACTACTACATTAATACAATAAATAATGCTTATATAGGTTTCAATGAGTACAATTTACATGTATACAAATTTACTACAAAACTACTAAATGAGAACACAGATCAAACTTGAAACTGAAAACTAAAAATACGAAGATAGGGAGATTTAGAAAAGGTCTAGAAAATATTACTGGCATAATTGTGTAAGAAAGTTAATGAGAATGGTTTGGTTATATTTAATATACAATGTTTTTTATGGAAAGATAGAGAAAAACTATTGGCAGTGTTTAAAATGGAAAGGTTTTTAATATTACAGGAATAATTACATGAAAGTTGGTGCGAAGCAATAGCTAAATTTCTCGACGGTGAATCTTGCTCAGAAATTTTAATGAAGAGGTGGCACTTTTTTAAAATAGCTTTTTAACGCCACTGCTTATTCTCAGAACAGATAATTGGTAAATAACATTACATTTTAAAGAGAAAGAAACACGATCTTTAAGCGAGAAATCTGAGTTATTTAAAAAAAAATAAAGTTTTTAAATGAACGAAACGTTTATACATCAAATAATTGAAAATTTCCGTTTAAAATATTTTTGAAATACATTTACTTTATGAATTTATTATTTTAGACTATATTTAGTAATATAGATATTTTTTTACTTTATAAGCAGATTGGATATCTGAAAAATTCCGCAACAATTTGAAGAATTAAGATTGTGATGAAAATATAGATCTTTCTATAGATTTTTAATTTCCATGATAAAAATAATATATTGATGTATGTTTAAATATATTTCTTCTATAATAATATGTAAATGTGTTAGCATATACTTTATAAACATCTAGATTGGCTATCTGAAAATATGGCGTCACAATTTGTAGAAGTAAGATTGTGGTGAAGGTATTCTAAATTCTAAATTATTAATTATTTCGACAAAAAAGACTTAATTATATGAGTTAGCATATAAATAATTTTTTTAAATAACATATATTAAACACAAACGGAAAATGTACAATATTTTCATTGGAGATAATTTAGATTACTATACCATGTATATATTTATTTAAATGGTGAATAATAATATAATATATATATAATAATAATAATATAATTATATAATAAATAAAATACGCTTACCTGGTATAAAAGGAGTGTTCAAAATATTGAAATTGGAACTTGAGACAAAAAGGTTATCAGTGGTTTCACGTGATAATTCGGCTAAAATATGAGTTTAAAAATTAAATAATTTTATAAAAGATATACTTGAGAAGTGAAATATAATTCTTATTTTTTTAGTTACGAGAAGTAGTAGGAAGAAGAAATGTCTAGATCACTCTACCCATCTTCCCACCGCCCATACTCACCCCTCAGCTAATCACAATCGAGTATGGCTCGACACCAATGAAAAGGCAGAAACAATATGAGAAAGGCTCACGTGACTTTTTTGACTCATTTGGTTCTCTACAGACCTAGTAAACTGTTGTGTGTGTTCTTTTATTGCGAACTGATTTCTCTGCTAAGTGTTTAGAGCTCATATTCATATTTAGGTACTTTCTTTTCAAGATTATCTTCAGATTGTCTTCAGAGCAACAGCAGCAATTGGACTTGTCTATTCGATTTTTAATAAACTACTGAGCCTAACTATATGTTCAATCTGACTAATTAGTCCATGCTGGAACCTATTCCTCAGTGTAGGTTTGTTCTTCTGTTATTCTTTTAGCCACGGTTTATAAACACTACCATCAACAGTTATCTCTCAATATTGGCTTGTCTTCTATAAGTTCACAAGCCGCCAGTGTTCATGAGACCACTAAATCAGTCAATGGACTTTCGTTCTATAATATTTATTATTGTTAATAAATATTGTGCATATATTCCTCATTTAATTGAATATTAAAATGACATACGATTTATGTCTACAAATTGTTGTATCGTAACTATAAATTTAGAAGGTCAGGTAGGAAGGAAGTCACCCCTTGAATTAAACTATAAATTGGTATTATTACAAGCTAGATCAATATCATTTATATACGCTGTACATAGTGGTCAATAAGCACATTGACCACTACTATTGACTACACAATTAATATAATTGTAAAAATATTGCATATTATAAAATTACATTATTAAAACTATACAAAGGATACATCTAATATTATAAAATAAATCAAATAGAATAAGAAGGTAAAAAGCGCTTAAAATAGATAATATCCAATTTTGTCTGTTCAATGTATTTTAACTATAATGATATTGGTTCGTAACCGGTATCGTGACTGAGCCAAATTCATCTTATCATTGAGAAGAGGAATGCAGATGATTCGTCCATCCATTATGGGACCTTTGATATTTCAGAAGAACGGATATTTGAACAGCAGTGTAAATTTTACATACTCGTTGTCAGTTTAATCATGCGTTTTGAACAGTCTTAAATATTAATACAAATATAGAGTTAAACTGGGATCGCAGGTAAATATTGCAGCTTGATAATAAATTCAAACATACTTTTGTAAATGAGATAAGAGAGAGAACGAGGAAACGACCGTTCAATAGCTCGGCAGAACATAATGAGTTGGAACAGACGTGTGCATTCTTTTGTGCTTTCTTGTTGTGTCATTGGTTTGAGCCATAGTAAACTGTGATTGGCTGGTGGGGAAGATGGTGGGTGATGCCGACCTCCTCCTCCCCACTACTAACAAATTCTTATTCATTTAAGTGATCACATATTTTATGTAATTCTTCAAATTATTAAATATATATATACTAATAAGACATCAAGTTGTATTTAATTTAAAATACACCAAAAGATTTGTATAAATGTTGAATTTACTTACTACATTTACAGATTAATTATAATCACACATGAAATATTTTTATTCTGACCAACAGATGAAATATTTAATTAGTTTAGATTATTGTGTTTTCTTTAAATAATTTTGTATAGCATAACTCAAATAATACCATAAATGTTATTCTTGTAAACTATTAAATCCTTATTGACGAGCTTTCTATAATATTAACCAACACTGTCTTAAAATCAGTAAACATTAAATCTAAATTAATGATTACAGTTTTTATAATTTAAAATTTAAGAATTCTTCTTATGTATTCTTCTCAACATTCAGTAGAATATCTCAATTATTTATGATGTGTAGCACCTTTATACTATAAGTAACAAAGTATAATGAGATTTTGAAACATATAATTATACACATAACAAATTAGATAAAACACTAATAATGTGGTCTAATTAAAATAATGAGTCATATTAGATCTTTTGACAGAGTAAAATTGTTTTTTGAATAAATTATATAATCTGTTGTATAGGTACTTATACAGTAGAAATTTATATTATAGATACTTCAGTAGAAATATATATTATAGAACCAGATGTGAGTGGTGGTATATACACAATAAGTTACTGGTTTTTAGATATTTGTAATTAGTTATTAATAATTTATTCAGTTTATTAATTACGCCTATCTAATAGTTTTTGGTATTTAAAGTAATTATATTGGCATGAATAAAGGTATACTTAGATAATTTCGTGTCATACTAAATATGAATAATGCGTACTTGAATCTCCAAATACTGTGGATATATTTTCTCCTGGTGTTCCCCAGTCAATAGTATAGATCACGTCAATTCCTAAATTTAAATGAAATTAAAATGTATAAGTCTAAAAAAATATTTTTAAATGAGTAAAATATATTTTAATTTGCAAATAGTGTATAAATATACATTAATAAGTCGCTTCTATTCCTCTATAATTATAAGTTTACAGATTCATACAAACTGTACAGTGCTCTCAATATTAGTAAGATATTATAATATCTTTAATATGAATCAATAATAATTATTATGATAAAAATAAAATTTTTAATAATTTAAAATATAATAAAATCTGACAATATTGGTAAGATTTTACACAAAGCCATTTCAATATATCCCGCCTCACTTATTTCCTTATTTCTGTCAAATAAAATACGAAGAATAAATAGGTAGAATAATATGTAGAATAAACGAAGAGAAAGAACCTTACGAATGTAAACCAAACAAAAAACTTAAATGACCGATGAATTATTTCGTACAAGTAAACATTTCTGCCATCTATGTGAACGTTATAATGCCTTGACTTGACTTTTCAACGAGGAAGTTTACTATATATAATATTAATTAATAAATAGTTTGCAATATTATCGACAGTTTGCGACAGTTGTAATATTAAAAGAATAACAAAGTCAGTTTTATGTAATTAAAAGAAAATACATTATAATACCTTGTGCAATATCTAACACAAAATTGATATTTTCGTTGCTGAGTGTGCAAATTGGATGATCCATTGAGGCCGTAAATCCAATAATCTTATCTCTTACTGTTATCATTAGCTGAAGTTGAAAAATATATAGCAAAGATAGTACATATAATGCTCACTTTTTATCTACCTTCTCAGATATATTAAGATAATTCAAGATATTCATAAATTGTATTAATTGATAAATACTAGTCACCATTTTACTTATCAATTAAATAATGCAATATTAGAAAGAAATATCAGACAAAGAAATTTAATTTACAAAACCCAAATAAAGTCGATAGAAATAACATATATTAATAGCGCAATATGTTTAGATGCAATCAGCAGAGAACTGACTCACTTCCCAAAATCTGTTTTTAAGGAGATTATACTCGAATTATAACTAGGACTTCATAGTTGTGGTTCGTACTTTATTATTATTATATTTGCAGCATCGAAAAAAACAAAAAACTCAACAGCATCGTCAGGCTAACAGAATTGTGAGACTAGTAGTGTATTACAAGATACTATATTAGAAACTGAACATATACTAGTGAATATAGATCAAAATTTTATTTTTCAGTTTAAAATGTAAGAGGAGACAGAATATAATAAATTACGATATAGACAAGGGTTAGAAAATGTTATATGAAGAGATTTACTACAGATAAAGTAATTTACATTTAGCAGTATCCAACATAGAAAAATCATGAAGTGTACAATTACAATTATAAACAACCTAGTATAAGAAAAAATAACAGATTGATTAAAATATCTACATATGTTATTTTGTTCTTTAATGCGATTATATATACAGGGGGATCCATAAGTCTATTGCACTTTATTACTAGAACGCTACAACACACAGCAGCGTGATTGCTACGTATTTGACTTAGATAGTTTTTAGTGATATAGCTTTTAGCTTTTAATAAAGAGCTTTTTGATAACCTTTTGCCCCATTTGATAAAAAAACTACATAACTATGTATATAGCTAACTATCGTAAATATTTTGAGTGGATTTTTTACTTTTTATAGAAGTACAGGGAACGTATGAGTAAGTACCATTTAGTTTTACCTATACAGTATACCATGCGTACTGTATGATTTTACAATTTTACAATTTACAATAAGCAATTTAACAATCGCATTAAATCATTACAGGAATCTTATTTTTAATAAAAAATAAACAACCACTAATCTTACAAGTAGAACAAACAAGTTAAGCATTTAGATTAAAATGCTAATGAAAACGATAAAAAATTTGCTTAAACTAAACAGAGACATTATACCTACCTAAAATATTGTTAATTACGATACAGCAATTTTTATAACTATTATAAAGGAAGAATTTACCACTCATAAGTGAGTTTACAATACACCAAAATTTAGTAATCAATTTCATCCACTGCCTAGATATTTTACAAAGAAAAATTAATTTATAAAAATATCTATTTATTTATTTATTTATTATGCAAACAATTTCTACATGCAATTTCTATCTTTAATAGGCTATTATATTTATTTTATTAGATGGTATTAGTACGTAGGGTAATTTCGTTTTGATACTTTTATGAGTAAATAATTTTTGTTTTAAAGAATAGATAATTATGTTCAGAAGGTTTAGTTAAATAAAAGTGATATGATAAAGTTGTTAATATTTAAAATAGTATTAGTCTGTGTCTACTCAGTATTAGAATGTTATAACACGTAATGTTATTTATATAATAGTAGCATGACATTATATAGTGTATATATGTATTAATCAGATTAACTCAAACTGTAATAGATTTATTTGTGTTTAGTATAGCATATATATTTATTCATCTATATCTTTCTCTTATTAATATATTTTTATTTTTATAATTTTTATAATTATTATTGTTATTATTATTATTATTATTAATAATAATAATAATATAATATAGTATAAATTGTTCTGCCTAAGTTTGTTGTCTGTAAATACTGTAAATACATGTTCGGCCTTTTTAACGTATTCACTGATGTATAAGGCGAAATAAATTCAATTGAAATACATATAGCTACATTGCTTTTGACCATGAAAAGGTAAGAGTATCGGTGACAATTCCTCACCGATGGGAAATATAAATGCAGTTTTTCTTAAGCGTTTTTCTACTGGAAATATCGAACTTGGTATTACCAGACAAATAATTTTAAAATCTAATACTTACAGACAAACTGCGAAAAAATAGGTAATGGAGAATAGAAGTACATACATATACTACATATATATAGGCATGTACATATATTTTTTTGTTGTATTGGCCATACCCAGTAATTTAAGATATAAATTAAGGGAGAAATGAAGATTTTCTAGGGTATAATATATTTATTCGCAGGAGCTTTCGATTATCTTTGCCAACTGCACACTGAAACAGGTGTTAGTGAATAACAATATAAAAGAGTACTAGAAAATCTTCATTTCTCTCTTACTTTATACATCCTACTATGAATACTATATACCGGCGATTTAAGTCATCCCATTCTAGTCGGGAGTGGGTTTCTCTATTAACCTAAGTTATCTTGAGCCTGTATTATTATAGAAATAATTTAGAGACATGAACTTACAAAGCTAGTTTTCGTCTCATCAACTTTGTGTGCAACAAGTGTCACATTATAGATTCCAAAGTTTTTGAACGAGTGGTATACAGTGGTGTTATTGCTTTCGAAAAGAGTTCCATCTCCAAAGTCCCACTTCCCCAGAGTATAATTAGTGTTTGCAATTGCCAAAAATTTGATTGTTTTGTTGGTAGTCACTGAAAAAATGAAATATACAAAATATAATATTTTAACCATTGTTATATTATATAATTTGGTATATGATTTTTTAAAGTAATAAATATGTGTTACCAATTTCTTGAGTCGATTCGATAGTGATATTTTTCAGACTCATTTTTAGATATACGGTGCTCTTAGTAGTTAATGAAGAAATAGAATTTTGAAGCGTCAATATTACTTCAAGTGGTCCCTCAATAGAGTCGCCTGCACAGATAACGTCACTATTGAAACATACACCTTTTCCAAACTTGTGCGACAGTCGAGTTGTAAACTTGCTAAATATCAGTTCAGCTAGCGGTCGTACGTTGACTTGAGTTCCATCTGTTTTCTTTATGTCAGTGTTTCCTATAAAAGGAATAAAACTAACATACAAACAAGTAACATGTAAAAATTGTATCTATAAATATTTCATCAATAATAGTATACATTTATACATATTACTTATTTACTTTTTAAGTAGTAGTAGTAAAATATAAAGTATTATCTATCAAAATTTTTGTCAAAATTGATTACAATTTTTAGCATTACATGTTTACATCGATACATTTTGTATTATTAGATAAATATTTCATGTCTTATATATAACATAAATGCTTATAAATATTTAATAAACATGCAGTATAAAGTGTAACAAAAACAGCCGTTTTCCAAATTAAAGTAGTTATTTTATTAATCATCACTGTACAATAAACAGTCATGCTATATGAATAAGGAATGAACATTATTAGACATATTCCCCATGACTATAACAATAACCTCCTTGAAGTGGGTCTTCATCTGTTATTGGGCCAAATCTGGTGTCAGACTGGGGCCTCCCACTACCGACTTGCATCTCAATACTTTATATTCACCTAGTGGCATCTCTATTAATGTCGTATGAGTAATCCCATAGAAATGAATCAACCACTTAATACGCTTTTATACTATAACAAATTCTTATAGGGTTATTTAGAATCAATATCCGATAGATTAATAATGCATGGCGCTAGTCTCTAAACTTATCATGGTTATCGTATTATAATAATAAATATTGTGTGAACACATTCGTTTTTTGTTACACTCTATATAATGAAGGATGTATACCTACCACTAGAAGTGCCGGGCATAACAATGTTGGTTCCGTATGATTTTACGAAGACAGGCTTCGCGTCATTCAGTGAAAATCCGAATGTATCACCAGGTTGCAATGTAAATGGATCCAACCGAATGTACTGATTTCCAGTGTGAGTTATTTCAATGTTGATCTAAAAATGACGTTAATTGTGTAACTTTAAACATGCTTAATATAAAGTAAATCGCATGATAATGTTCCCTAAATAATTATTGATACTAACAATTGCTGCATGTTAAGTTAAGAATATAATTAATTGTATAAAGATGTAATGCCAATTTTTATTGTAAGTAACAGATTACAAAGAAAGCTAAATTAACTAAATGAATTTTATAAACCAATTAAGATAATCCAATTATCGAATGAAATTGTCTATAGTGTAATGTTGCATTTTACAAAAATTATATATTTTAGTAAGTCGAAATATGGTAACGCAACTATTGATAACATAAATAAAATTCTATAAAGCTGTCAGAAATTTGTGACTCAATATGTATCTTAGAGTTTAAATAATTACATTATATAACAAACTATTTAATACAGTATAGATGTTATTCTTTTAAATTTTGAAGAAGCTTATAAAGAAATAACATATTACACGAATTACTCTAATAATTCTAGAATAAAAAGAAATAAATGAAGCATTTTGTGTTTTAAAAAGAATTTTCCATATTTCATTAGGGTAATCATTAGAATAAACCATAGTCAACAGTAAACTTAATTCTATTTAGGTTGTATACATTGATATTTTCCTGTATTAATGTATAATAGTAAATAGCATTACAATAACTGTGCTAAATAGTCACATATGTAAATTTAAATTTATAATATGGGGGTAAACTATGACAAAATATTGACTGTTGTAAATAAGTATATATATCGATAATGTAACTAGCTATACTCGATCAAAGTTGTAGCGTACACTTTTGTTGCCAATAGTAGCACAAGAGTTAAATAATTTAGTTTTGTCGTTAATTTTCAACTTGTCGAAGTTGTTGTCAAAAATATATTAAACACAGACGATTTGACTGTCTCTTATAGCTATACAGAGAGTCAACATATGTACAAGTATGTAGACTTAACAAAAGTTATTAATATACACTTTTTAAGTTATGTTTTTAAGTTGTTATAATTAATGTTTTGTTGTTGTGTATAGGTATTTTATACTTTAAACGATATTTGAATTCAGAGTACTTCATAGTTATCAAATATTCACTTGAATATTGTACTAATGAGCATAATCTATTCGAAAATAATAATTTTGCACTACAGGTAAATGTCAGAAGACCTATCTTGATAGTAATGCGATCTAATTTATTGGATCAACGAAGGCTTTTTATTTTCAACTTGGAGGAAATGAATGCCTCAGAAATGTATATAAAAAATATGGTGAATAGTAAAGATATGATCCTATGACTATACAGTATTAAAGATTAAATAAATAAAATAGCAATTTACCCTATTATCATCATTTTATTTGTCAGGCAACAAATAGATTTAACAATTTGCTGCAAATACTACTGATCCTATAGAGAGTAGTAGTATATTGATCAATATTAGTTATAATTAACTAAGGGAGTCGGCGCCACCAGAAATTTATATGATACAAATGGACTTATCCTTTACTCGGAAGCACATTTATATATATTTATATATAAATTACATACTTTACATAGACGGCGATATGCCTTATAACTATGTAAGTAGTATTTAGTCAATGACAACGTAAATAGTTTGCTACAACCAGTTTGATTTGAACACTCGACCGCTGGATTGCTAGCCTTGCGTCGTAACCATTTGACCATCGCCCATTGACTACTGGATTGTAGCACACACATTGACAAGCCAACGTATATTAAATTAATGATCAATATTAGTTATAAATAACTAAGATCTGTCATTGACTAAATACTACTTACATAGTTATAAGGCATATCGCCGTCTATGTAAAGTAAGTAATTTATGTAATTTATATATATATATATATATGTGCTTCCGAGTAAAGGATTAAGTCAATTTGTATCATAGTAGTATAATATATTTGTACTATATAATATACTACTACTCTATAATACCAGTAGTATTTTATATTTGTACTATATGTAATATACTACTGATCCTATAGAGAGTAGTGGATTTAGTAAGAGTATATGGCTATTATTAATAATTTAACAATACATTATACTTTTTTTTTTCCATTAACAAAGTACTAAACTTACCGATTCTATTAATATATATTGATTGGGAATGTTGGAAATCCCGACAGTTTCATTAATTGATGAACAGTTGTTGTAGAGGTGGTTATATACGGTGGGTTCTGAACAATTTGGAAAAGTTTTCTCTGGACAAACTGCGTCTGTTCTGAGATGACAGAGGTTATCTCGAAGGCAATAAATTTCCGTTTGCTTACAAAATGGTCTGTATATCTGAAATGAAAACGGTAAGTGGTATTGTAAGGTGAAACTCCATATCCATTACAAAGAACAATGGAAAAGACAATAGTGTAAGATAATATTACGGAGAAAAAATGAAATTAACAATTAATTAGAAGAGAAAACACGTATAAGTCGAAGAACAATTATTTAGAAAGATAGTCTATAAATGAGAACAAGATTCGAGCCGAAAGCAAAATTTTGAAAGAAACTATAACAATTAAATATAGAATGGAAGTAATAACAAAATATTCAAGAGCCTTAGATATAGTTCGAGTTGATATAATCTCACAATACTATTTAAATAAATATTTACAACGTATGTGTCATATTTAGTTACAAAAGATAGAGCATTGAAAGTATAATGTTGAAGATTACATATTAATTATTAATATTTCATTTATCCAAAAATAAGTAATAAAAAATTTTCACTAATTAGAAAGAGTCACAGATACGTGCTCTGTTATGGTGGTTGAAGGAGTATGTATAAGTAAAAGTAAAAACGAGATAATATTATATAAACCAATAAAGATATATAAAATTGTACCTCTAAAACATACTTATTATATTATATAGTGACATAGAGAAAAAATGTTCACTGTGTGCTTAAAAGGCAGCAATCAAGGACGTACAACGGAGCTCTACAATGTGACAACGCATCTAACTATTTCATAAGAACAGCCCATTACATAAATTTATATGGGGGAACATATACCTATACTTGATTAACCTTTCAAACCTGCTATCACCTAAATGTGTACCTGGCCGTATATACATAATATTTTCTATAATAACTAATACGTCTAGAAAAGCTAACTTTCTAGGACCAATTTCTATTGTAAATTTGATGTTATTATGCTGAGAATTGAGAAGTATATGTACATCTAAGTGTATATCTAAACTAATATAATCAAACACACAGAAAATATTGTCTATGTATCTGTGATAAACTGCTGGAGAATTAGAATAAGAGGCTGGAAATTTGGATTCATAATGCGCCATAAAAATATTAGCTAGAGTTGGTCCTAGGAGGCTTCCCATAGTGACACCATCGATTTTTCTATAAAGGGAACCATTAAACATAAATTCAAATGTGGTTGAGAGAAAAATAAGTTTGCGAAAATGTAGGCTAATCTTGGCGCCCCTTTAAAAATGAAACATGCGCTTGCTGCCTGCAAATTATGTTTCAAACTTTTTAAATGCTCTAAATGCATTTTACAACATAAAATGTAGAAAAATTTCCACTCCGCGCAAAATTTCTATTCATGAACCAACTAAATAATGGACAACTAATTCCTGAGATGCACTCTCCTGCATTCTA
>JAYRBW010033081.1:0-12055 GCA_036023295.1 Invenusta paracnida | reverse complement strand
ATAATAGAGTTGAACCCCCCCCCCCCTCTATTCGAATGCTAATTACCACTAACAGGCGAGTCGGATATCAGCCATTATGATAGGTTTTTGAACGTGCTCACATGCCTCATCCTCTATAACACCATCGTCCCGATCAGTCTTTCCGTCACAGTTGAGGTAGTCCGCTTCGTACAGGCTTTCCTAATTAACTGGGTAAGTCATTACCGGCTCATTCTCTTGTTTTACTGATACCCTTTCTCCCCCTTCTCTTCTCCACATCCCTTCCCTCCCCACCCTATTCCCCGTCCCAATCACATGCTCTCCCGTCGACGATTTGATCACACTCTACACATCCACCTCATGTCTGGGGTTTGATTTGGTTTGGATCAGGTTTGCCAGCTACTAACTTTGGTTTCATGCTCCTAACAGCGTTCATTATGTTCCATACTATCATTCCCATTAGTCTCCAGGTGACCCTGGAAGTAGTTCGATTTATCCAGGCCTTCTTTATCAACTGGGTAAGAAAAGGCTCTAACTATGTATGCCCCAGGCTGGTTCTGGGATTGTAGTATAGGTGCATGCTGAACGCAGTAATCACCTCTTAGATAACATATCCGTTTCCTTGTTTTACTTTCTTTATATATCATATATATAACCAATCATTTAATTCCATTGAGTTTTGCATAAAAATCAATATTGAAAGTCGAAAAAGGCTTTATTATTTTATTTCTTTTAATGGCATAACTCTGTGTTGTTTGTTTTTGTTATTATAATCATTAACTTATTAACCCCTGTTTGTGTTTTGCGGATGGCTAAATGTCTTTTATTTTAATCTCTCTGTGCGTGTGTTTGTGTGTGTGTACATTAATTTACTATTGTCTTATAATTGGTGATGTATTTTTATTTTCTTAATATCATGTTGTAATTATTTTCTTAATATCGGTCCCCATTTTGTTCTGATTTATGTATGTGAGTGATAATATACAACTGTTACTTTTAATTGTAGTTTTATTATTGTTTTCCATTTAACGTAAAACTAACTGCATGTGTTGAGAAAATATGAGGTCTTAGCTGTCTATTTTATTCTATAGCTTCATATAGCTATAAAAAACAAGTCTTGTTATTTACAATTTTTTTTTAAATTTGCGCAGATTTTTTATTTAACCTGTGTATGTAATTCATTAAACATCGGAGTGTTCCTCCAAGATTCTCATTAATATGACATAGATTCAGTGACAATGCTTTATCCTTTAGTAGTTATTGAAATTTATTATCTACCCGATTTGTTTATAATTATGCAAGATCTATATTTAGCTGTAGGTAGTCGCGATATGCGTATTATTTATATTATTTTTGTAGATAGATATTCCTATTCGTATATATCCCTATTAACTTCTTTTATAGTGGATTTAACTTTGTACAGACAGACGAATTTTTTTGTATTCAGTTGTTAAAATTTGAAGTAAAACGTTGCAATTTAATAGTTAGAAATAGTTTGCATCGAATTAAAATTGCAGTACAATTATGGTTGCCCTATAGACTCACTATTTGTGAAATTTATAATGCTGAGGGCTTAATTAAATAAACTTTGAAATGAAACTATGTATCATAATCTAAATTTCTGGTTTGTAATTACAATTATAATTATTATATTATCACTCACTTGTAAATTACTGTAATTCTGATTTGATTACACTATTTCCGCATTAAATTGCTTCGAAATAAGTACCAATAATTTAATTAATTCGCTAAATTGCATTGGTCATTCGAAGGTAGCATCTTTAATTAGTAGTAGTACCCATTTATAATGTGTCCTCTTATGAATTTACAGTTTAATAATGTAATTTTGTTGTACCTTTAGCCCTCTACAAATCTGTCTGTACATTATGAGTTTTCCTTTTTATATCTTGTCGGGTTTGTTCAACATAATACTTTTTATTGATTGTTTCTAGTTCTCCCTCTGTCTATATTCTGTATTTTTACAGTTCAGTGTCATTGTTTGTCTTTCATATTTGTCTTGTGCCAGATTTAAAAAAAGCTTGTTCTATATAATATTCAAACAGCAACGAAGTAACTAACGAACCATTTTAACACAAGCCATAAACCGTTTTCCCTCTGATTACATATTTCTCTTTCCTTCCTTCTAACATTTGTCCATAATATTTTTGCATATATTATGCCTGCCTATTTTATTCTTGTTTTCTTGGTTAGTGGTTTTTTATCTGCAAACTTGCATAAATGCATTATAATTTTGAAATCATTATTCATCCTATATTCCATCTTGCATTTAACACTTTAGTTCTTAAATCTGGAAAAGACACTCCCTAAGTTTTGTAAGGCACGCCTATAATAGAGCGTAACTTAATATAGTCGTGTACATTTATGAATAATCATATTGTGATAACTTTGAGTTGCTTAATTTGTTAAATTTTAACAGGTTGCTTAACTATTGATTCTAAGTAATAGCTCTCTTACGCCGAATATCTTTTGTTTTAAACAGTTATGTAGGATATCGATTTGTCTATGCGAATTATTTTTTAATAATACTAGAGTTTATTTTGATAGGACTTTGTCTAGCATGTTGTAAAAATGTAATTGTGTAGAGTAGAGCATGTTGCGATGCTGCAATAATAATAGGATAGTTGAATAAATGTAGCTACTATTTAACTAGTTAGTTAAATAATAATGATAAACATAGACGCAGTCGCCACGCATATAAAATAGTTTGTGTAGGGCTATTCATTATTTAATACTATTTTTCAATTATTGACGCCCTACACGTGTTTGGTGTGGATAAGCTATTAACTGATTTATGTCTGTTTTAGGACATGGATATGTACTGCGAGGAAACTGATACTCCAGCTATGGCAAGGACATCCAATCTCAATGAAGAACTTGGTCAGGTACGTGCAAACACACATTTATAATATTAATGGGATGTCATATTTGACATATTTTTGGTCCCTCTTTGACAGCCTGTCTGTCTTAATTTAGAAACTGATCTATAATGTATCAGTCCCTAACTATCTAGCTTACTTTGCCATATTATGTCTTGAGCAGGTAGTCTGGAGTAGTTGGTATGTGATGTCAATTATTACATTAGTAGGTAATAATTTAGTTCCCTCCTTTACCTCTTCCTCTCCTTCTGCCTTCCTCTGTATGGCAGTGATTATTTAAATTGAGTTCACTGTCTTGTCTTTAGGTGAAGTACATCTTTTCTGACAAAACAGGAACCCTCACAAGGAATGTCATGGAATTTATGAAGTGCAGCGTTGCTGGAGAGATCTTTGGGTGAGTTTTTGAATTGTCTTCTAAGTTAACTGACATGATTTTGTTTTGGAAGGAGGTTTAGATGAGTCTTTTTCAAGGAGTCTTCTAATAATATCCAATGATCTGTGCACGGGGGGATGGGTATCACATGCGTACTCGGCGAAAATGCTTGTTTTTATTTTAAACTTATTACACTTCAGCCTACTTATTAAGTAAATGAAAGTCATTTCTTTTTACATCCTTCAAAGTGTCTTAAAATAAATACCTATCTATTTCACACAATCGGAAGGTTTTATAATAATTATCTTCTTTGAGTTGCAAAATTAAGATTATTTTTAATTTAATATAAATTGTAACTTTATTGAATAAATTGTCAATATTTTTCAGTGTGTTTTTAATAAAAAAATCTTTTCTTCAGCTGGTTTATATTTTATAAAGAATCGATATTGTGTTTTGATGTTAGTTTTTTGTATATATACAGGTTGCTATTATGAACACTACTAGATGACAAAATTACTATTTAATTTAAATCTAATTTCTCGTATTTGACTACATGCTGTGATTCATTTTGTCAGAGAATTTCATCATTTTGATGCGACTATATATGGAACTATAATGGAATGTAAAAGTATAAATGAATGGTCTCATTGATCACTAGGAATTCATACTAGATCTGTTATATAGATAGAAAATCAATCTAAGTGAATTATTTCTAGTAATGGAGGTTTTAGATTAGATAAATGATTCATTCTTCATTGGAAAATCGATCGAGATATATTTAATTTAATTCAAAATGTCTATTATTTAATAATTTGCGTATTTTAATTGTTGACATTATTATTGAAACGTACTATTAACTGAAGTTTAGATATATTTTTAATAATTATATTATATATATATATATTGTAAAATACACAGTTGGCTGATGAGTGTTCATGCACATCTTCGTAGGCATGTACATGATAATATTATATATTAGCTATAATTTCTATCTATGTTTTGTTCTTTTAATGCCGAAGTATTGTCATTTATTTCATAGCATCGTAATATGATATTACAGGCTTCCGTATAATTACTCGTCTTTTATTATATTTTTCTTCATTATGAGGATAATATTCAGTTTTGTCTCATTATATATATATATATGTATTATTTGTATATATGTACATATATAGCAAGATAAGCTGTAGTTATTATTATTTAAGACCGCAAACATGTTCTTCATTAATTATACTCGTGTTTATCCATAATATATTGTAAATGTCATATGGAGACTTTTGGGAATTCATTATAATGAATATATGTATATAATTGAATTAGTTTCAGAGTCATCTTAGTTGATCAAATCTTAGCCTGTATCTCTATGGTGTAGACCTACTTATTATGTACGTATGAACGAGTATATATGAATGTATAAAGCACATGTTACAACTTTGCTTTCTCATTCGTTGAAAAAAAACACAGGAACATACATAACTTACTATTATTTCGGCAAATAGCATATTTTGTATATAGATACAGTCAACTTTTTTCTGTGCTAACTAAGTCATATAAAGTTTTTATGTAATGGGATTCGATAAATTTTAGGTTGCATGATATTTTATAACATTTTATCAGAAAATATTCGATAAATTACGTTATTTTTCATCGAATTTGTGGATGAAAATAAAGGTGTTAACCTTATTTCCTGAAAAGTGAAATTTGTTATCCAGTGAATTTTTGGTATTTTTGATCGTGACATATTATTGTAATCATTCATTATTATTAAAGATTTATTATTTTCGTTGAGTCAAGAGAGCCAAAAATTACATTAATTTCAGGCAACAAAAAGCCTTTTTGTTTATCTTTGAGGGATTTGGCCACTTTTTTCTCTTCTAATTTATTTGCATAATTATTTCGTTACAATAAGGTCTAGACAGTATTAAAAATAATATATTTTTATGTTTAACTAGTCTAGGTAACGAATTTCTCTTTGTGCTTAGTTTCCTTTAGTTATGATAATTAATCTCTATTGTGATACATTTTTTATGTACACTTATTGTACATTGCATGCGTGTATATACTAAACTAATATAACATATATTTTTTCTTTTTTTATAAAATTTATAAAATATTCATATTTCTAACAATGTTATCAATCAGCGGGTGTTCTTTGGACTTGTACATTAACCTTATTATTAGAATACCCAACATCTCCTATTTTATTTTATTTGTTTTGTTTTGTATTTTCTTTACATCTATCCCCTCCCCATCCATTTTCTTTAATAATGAAATTTATAATTTTAGCAATTGTTGTATTTATCATATCCCTTTGTTTCAAGACAATATTAGTTTAATGTGCATCACTATTACATTTCACATTTTCGTTCCTTTTTTAAGTGGGGGATATCATGCATATTAAATTACTTGTTTGCTGGTTGATAACGAGTACGATTTATATTAAATGAAAACTACATAACTGCTTTATTCCAAACCAGATTTATCGCGTAAATTCACATTTTTAAGAGTAAAAGTAAACAAATTGCTGATTTTCACTGATTGTAACTGATAAAAATGTAATAATGGAAAAGAAAGTGTTCAATTTATAATTTATTGCAAATATAATAATCAGACAAAAATTAACTCTTTTATTAATTGTGAAAATATATAATAACTTCAGTAGTAGATATTACGAAATAAATAAATATTGATAGTGTAATTAACAATATCTGTATTCGTAATACTTGGCGTGAATAAATATTAAGAATCATATTAATATGTGAAGTTAATACTTATATTAATTATTGGCTAATACTTTTTATATGTTTATGAAATAAACAGATTTGATTGACTTAATATTTGCAACAGTAAACGAAACTTAAGATTGTTTGACATCGGTTGCTAAGTCACACGCAGACTCAGATAAACAAGGAAGTGAGATAGACTGTATTTATGAGCTATAAATTTTTATATTTTATAATATGACTAATTACTTCTCTCTTTGTCTCTTTCCGTGAATGAATTACAGACAGCGAAACGAATGTGGTTCCGCAATGAAGGACGAAAACCTTCTGAGGAAGATCAACCAAGGGGACCCCAATGTTGACCTGTTTCTCACTCTGCTCGCCGTGTGTCATACTGTTGTTCCGGAACAGGATCCTGAATGTCCCGAACAGATCATTTATCAAGCCTCCTCTCCAGGTACTTTCTTTCAGTCTTCATTCTTAGGATAATAGGCTTCATAGTTTTCTTGATGTTTTTCTTACATCAACTGTTCTTTACTCCGTAATTTCGTAATGAAAAGGGACTATACATAGATATGTTGAATGCATTGAGTACCTATTTAAGACATCAGAAACAAGCGGTTTGTAAACTTAATAATATTAAGTTTACAAACATATTATGTATTGCTTGTGTCACCAAGCGCAATTGCTACCACTGAAGAATGACTCGTTGGTTTCACATGAAGCTATATACTACGAATAGAGTATTTAGGGGATAATTTAGTTACCCTTAGATACATATTATATTATATAAGATACAAAATGATCCAACGAACAACTTTCCAATTTTAGTATTTTCGATTATACCCCCGGATGTATTGACTAGACTAAGACGTTTTATTTTTCTTCCCTTTAATTGTTTTACCACTTATGTTCTGTTTGTTCTTTGTTTTCCACGTAATATTTTTTACTTCCCATTTTTTTCATTTACACTTCTCTTAGCTAAGCTATAGTTTCAATGAAGTTTTTTTATTTTAATTGATAATAACATTGACAACTAAACGAAATTTGTTTTGTCCAAAACCGAAGGAAGTATTTTTTAACCAGAAACGTTCACCGTAGTTTCGGATGATAAATTTATCCTTCCAGCATTAATAATTTCGAACTTGTATCTCTACCTTTTATCTTTAAGGTCATTATTATGTCACGAATAGAATCTTTAGTTTTAGTGACTTTTTATTTATTTTCTTGCTTTGTTTATTTAGTTTTAATAATATTATGTATTAGCTTTAGAAATGGAATTAGTAACTATTAGAAGGCAAATTTGTTTAAATTGATAGCAATGTATTATATTTAGAAATGGAATTAGTAACTATTAGAAGGCAAATTTGTTTAAATTGATAACAACAGCACGTATTTTTACTGCGGATAAAAGGCTCCTTTTAATATTTGACAAGTAGGAAAAGTGCCTTAAAATTTATGTATCGGTTATTCGGACATATATATATAAAAGAACTTTACATTACCAGAATCTACAGAAAAATTCACGGTTAAAGTCTTGATATTCTCTCGATGAGATCAGGTACCATTTGGATTTGAAATTATCAATGTATTTCGCTTATGCCAAGTTACGTAATCGAGGCAATCGATACTTTTGGATTGAATTTACTTCAATGTGACTGTTGTGTGTGGTGCTGTACAACATAACTATTTATAAATAATTTAAATCGTTTAATACCGTGCGTCTATATTACAGAGAGGAGAAATTTCTTTCTAATCTTTATTGATCCATTTTATTGCCAATTAAGTGTGGAAAATATACTATATTTTAATTAATAGTAATTATTTTCATTTAACATTTGCTTTGCATCTCACTAGCTAAGATGCATTCATATGTAGCGTATATCTTTCTCAGTTAATCGAATGTTCTATTATGAGCAGGATTTTTATCAGGTAACGAGCTCTAACTGATCCCTCCTCCCTAGAAAATTCACTTTAAATAGAATGACAGAGATATTTATAAACTTTTTATATATCGCCTGCTTTATTTTGTTGATATGATGTGACATAATAATATTGTAATGTTCATCATAATGCATATATCACATATTTTGTGTAACAATTTGTAATTCTTTTTAATTTATCCAAGATGATCGAAATTAGATGGTTGAGCCAATAGGCAGCTGTTAGTGCATAAAACAGTGCTCTATTTTTGTGCAGTGACAGAAACAGTAAGACCATAACATTAATTTGTTAGCTTAATTAATTAAACCGCAATTTACTCCTGTCTGTCGGTATTGCTAAAATAAAAACAGGATATTTCCCCCCGTTTATTCATATCTTCCCTTAGACTTTGTATGTATGAATTAAAAGAGACGACTATAATATTATAGTATTAGACGACTGAGCGAAAGCGCACAAAATTAATGATTTATTGACCATAAACATGGCATAATTGAGGCTACCATTAACTATCTATGGTAATTGACTTGCCGATCAATGTGTATTCAGCTGTTACACACTTATGCCCACATGCTTTCTTGGAATTATTATACTTACTGGAGTTTATGTTTCTAGATAGGTGGTGGAAGTCACAGGCTGAATTGGTCGTGTCTTGCTCTTTCTTGAGAAATAAGGTTTATACAGTAGACACACACACAACCCAACGCGTATTACAATTGGGTGCTGATGCACCAAGGAACATTGGATTTTAAACCTAATTATTTTATGTATAATGGATGACTGCAATGTCTTCTGTGTAGTCGTTCACTCGGAGGCTTAAATAGATGGGTGTGAAATGGACAACCAGAATAAAAATTACTTTATTCTGTATTATTTAAATAGTAAAATATATTGTTATGTTGTACAACGCCACACATTCCAATCTTACTCGTAAGTAAACTCAATTTGGGAGTTTTGATTGCTTCAAATACGTTTATTTAACTGCACTACATAACTTAGTATAGGCAAGATTCAACCAGAATGTTTAAATAACAATATAAAATGCTGCCTAATCCAAGCATATCTTATCGAGACATTGTCGAGACTTTAACCGAAACATTTTCTGGACATTTTGGCGGTGAAAGCTGTTTTTCCTGTTGTTTCTATCGATTTAAACACATTTCCATTATAATTTTTATTAAACCATTTATATTTCCATTTCCAAGACTGTTTCTACTACACATTTTTACTTTTGTATTCTACACCAGGCTATATTTAATATTTATTTTTCAATTTTGTTTTCCATTGACTAATTTTTAGTAAAAAACATGGCTTTTATAATACATCTAATAAGCCACATTTTATAAGATCAATCTAATTTTGGGGTATTCATTTCGACATTATGTATTTCAATATTTGGGTTCTAACATATAGTTTAGAAGTTGTTTAACAATGTGACAACTTTATGTAATAATGTAATATCTACCTATGTATATATATTATGTTTGCACTCAGTTTTGCTATATATTATTTACTTTTACAAATGCGAATGAGTTTGTTTATTCAAATTAGCATAGAAATAGAAGCACTTAGATTATAAGGATTTTAATCGTTGACCTTTCTTTCTATTGCTGTTAATTCTTCACATAGTTTAAATACTATTGGATATAGCGTATTGAAGTTTGTCACTTGTTTTATCTTTTTTTTGCAGTTTAGTATTCATTAATAATATTGATTTTACTGACATTTGATTCTAGTTCATATATTTGGATACGGGAGATGGTGTAGATAATATTATTTGCTCGATACATAATATCGGCAACAGTTAAATGCAATTAATACACACTTTAGCCGCGCTAACTGCTGGCGTCGAAATTGAAGGTCTGTTTTATTTGTGGATTCTATAAAATTGGACTTTTTATGAACTGTTTCAACGTATTGCTTTTTCATAATTATATATTCTAATTTTATGTCGACAATTTGCATGTATATTAAAACCATTGTTCTACAGCTTACATATAGATTTTCTTTCAAATGTCTTTCTTAGATAGAATTTTGAAATAATTTTAATAAAGTGCGAAAATTGTTTAAATGTTGAACAATTAAAAAAAAGTCCACATTTATTTCAAAGAAATGCAGATTTAAAAAGTATAGAAATTTAAACTGGCAAAATAGTAATACATCTAGCGATCTTTTAAATTCTTTTTAAGCCTACTGTAAACCTAATCGTTGTCATTGTGTAGATCTTCAAAAGCCCTTAATTTCCCCGGGAAGTGAGGGTGGGAAACCGAGAAAATTTGCATTTTCATAAATATGATTTCTAATTACTAATCACTTTTTCTAGGCAAATGTTGCATGATTATTATACATTGTCACAATAATTGATAAATAATATAGATAGCCAATCAAGACTGAATTAATTGGAGTAATAATAATTTGGTATCTCATAATTAGTTTTATAAAACTGTATATTGTGTAAGTATTGGTTTATTCACAAAATAGGTTTTCATTTTTTTTGAAAACTTTTCAAAATTGCATGAATAGCAACCCTTTAAAACTTTGAAATTGTAATCGTGTACGAACACTGTATAATAATACAGTATTAAAATGCAAATTTTACCATGCTTCCTAATACCTCGGCTATAATTATTAAATAAACTCATTTACCTTATAGAATTGTGTGTTGACCTCTTTAAATAAAGGCCATGAAGTTAAAGATTTCAGTTTTAAACAAACGAGTGGGCTAGTCAACTTTAAGCTCTTAATAAGACTTAATTTTTTCTATCATTTTAAATACACATTATTTCAATATTAAATTTCCAATTGTAGAGCTAATAAATGAATTATAATTACTTGATTGTACTCTCTATCCTATTCGCTTTCAGACGAACACGCGCTGGTGAAAGCTGCTAAGCAACTCGATTTTGTATTCAAAACGAGAACACCAGATGCCGTTATAGTTTCAGTAGTGAGATAAATTATTTTATTACTATTTATTTACTTATTGCAATACCAGTGTAACTAATCTAAATTTTTATATATACATTATTAATAAATATTATTAACATATTTTTTTGCAGTAATTTTGCTTGTACATTTAAATAAACTACTATTTTTTATATTGTATTTACCATAGAGTAATTATACAAAGAGTGTTCACTCTTTTAAATTCTGCATGCAGTTCAATACTACTATTTACCTACGTAAAAGCTTATATTGTATTTGTTTTAAAAACTGAGAGCAATTAAATCATATATGTAGTAAAATAGTTTGAGATATAGAGGCAATAAATTATTTATTATAGACAACTTACGCATGTTAAAATTGTTTGAATATATATATTTGTTCTTAAAATTAATTTAATAAAAATATTTAATACTACTTTTTAGCTTCTCATTTACATAAAATTTATTAAAATAAAATGATTTTTTATATACCACGATTTACAGCGCGATGTATATGAAATCGATAAGAGTGAAAACCCTTTGTATAATCATTACTCTATGGTTTTTACCATCGATAACTTAAAATCTAAGTTTTCCGGCCAAGATATTGATCTAAAATATATCGGAAATTTCTATACATTAAAATGACGATAAATAATTTACACTACACATCGACCAGAAATTATGTTTCCACACTGAACAATTTTCCGCCCCACTTGTTACCTTTAAAACTTATCAACATATTCAAACCTCTGTTTGCTTTTTCGTATTTCAGCTAGTTTAAATGCAATATTTAGTGTATTTGTAGTCAGTTTTTTTGGGTTATATTTTACCTATAATTATAGGTTAGTTTTTATATTAGTCTATTTTTCCTTGAGCTCATTGCATTCTACACACCCACATACACATTAGAACATGTACATAATCTATGCTGCGAGAACACCCTGTAATGTATATGTTGTATATAATATGCGTTGTGTCATTTGCGACAGTATTGTTATGGAATACTATGTAAATACAAGGGCAAAATATACGACCATCTGGGCTCAACGAAATTTTATTCTAATTATAAAAATATGACATAAAACATTCAAATTAAAACTTGTCTAGTAATATTTCTAAGTCATTATTTTCAAATAAATATAAACACGAAGAGGTAGCATAGTAAGAATAAATCGGTTATGTACAATATATCATCATCCCCCTCATAATGAAGGT
>JAYRBW010033070.1:0-12055 GCA_036023295.1 Invenusta paracnida | reverse complement strand
GAAAGTATAAGTTGGGTTTGTTTTGAGCTTTTAGCCACTCTTTTTCAAGGTGTGCAAGGAAGAAGTTAGCAAATGTGGGAACCAGAGGGAATTTCCCGTTATGCCATCAGTCTATTAGAAATATATTTGCCATTGTGTATGAAAATACCACTAGTAGCAATGTATTATAAGTTGCTTAAAAGTTTCGAAAAGAAAAGGAGGAGTATTAAGAGAATCGGGAGAGTATACATAATTACAAATAATATCGATGGTTTCTTTGAGTGGAACATTAGTAAATAAAGATTCGACATCAAAACTAACAATATTATCGTCATGGTTAAAATTGTAGTCAAAATAAAAAAATGAAAAGTAGAATTAAGCCAATAAGTAGAAGGAATATTGGGTTTAATGAATGAATCGAGGTTAATTGAATTAAACCCAACATTCCCTCTACTTATTTACTTAATTCGATGTGATCGTTTTATCAGCTTTATAATTTTTACTTTGCTTATGGATTTGGTAGAACTGAGCGGAGATTAACTGAAAAATAACTGAATCAGTGAGTTGTGAATTACTATAACCCCCTGGAAATTATATTTGGTGTTACTTCAATGCTTCAATGATGAGGATATCGAACAAAACTGTGTAAAAGGTTTTAAAAAGTCATAACTGATTTTATATTTTGTACGATAGATAATAGTTGAATTTAATCCTCGGACATCGAAATAGTTTAGAAATATCACCTATGATTGAAATATTCATTTTATTCTGCTTTCTTTTCTGAAAAAAAAACACTTGTTTACATTAGGTATATGTAGTTCATAACAACTTTAAGTTGTAAACTATTGAGAAAACATATTGGAAGGATTTTTAAAGTATGGGGAGGAGAGCAATTGGACAAAAGTTATTAAAGTACATTATTTGTTCATTTTTAGATGCTTATTTATAGAAATACTCCATATGAGTGAAGCAGAATAAAAAAACACGACAATATGGCTTAGTGGTTTTATGATGATATTTACAACTTTCTAAAGTTTTGTTGAAATCCACGATCTAATAGCTTTAGTTGGTATTTTTTATTTCATTATGTGATTATAGAGGAATCCAGTTTAATTTAGTATTCTCCACGCAATAATATAAAATTATTTTTTTGAAGACAACAAAAAACCTAAAATAACCGAGTTATATAGAGATAATTCGAGTTTGCAGATTCAACGCAATAATAAAAAAAGGTGATGTGAGATGAGCATTACGTTAATCAGGTAAGATTGTTATAACGAAAAGTAAAAACAATCATCAGTAAATTGAAATATATTTAATTGTACAATGCATTTCGAGACAAAAGTCCCTTTTTGAAACAATAAATATAAGAATTTGGCGGGAATATTGCACAAAAGTCTAGAGTAATAAATTGAACAAAAAATAAAAATACAAAATACAAAATAAATTGTATAAATTAAAAACAAAAAACAAAAAGAGAATGAAAGGGTAACTATACAACAAGATGACTAACAAAAAAAGTTTGCACTGTTCCCACAGATATAAATGGCAATTATACTTTTATTAATGTATGTTAATTTGTGCTATCGGTTCGTCTATTGATTACGAGAGTTAATTATTTAATTACGAGTATTGAATATTTGGTTGAGTTAAATGTTGAGTAAAATAACTTTTGGTGAAGTAAAGTTTAATAAACGATTGTGATCTTTTTACCAGAGGTCAATTCTGGTGTGATGTTTGTCTGATTGGAATTTGATTTGAATTTGGATTTTGAAATCTCCTTTGGTGGAAATAATAAGTTGTGAAAGAGATTAGAAATTGGTGGGAGTCTAAAGTGAGTTGGTCACACGAACGGGAATTTGTGATTTTCAGTATTCGAAAGACAGTGTTCAGAAGTGTTTGGAGATTGAAATCCTGTGTTTGTTACGTAAATCCGTATAATTGTCATCAAATACTACTAACCAAATATTGAGGTTAAATCGCGTAAATTAAATTGTAGTCGATAGCTAATGAGTAATCTGTAATTGATAATTACTGGCTAATTTGATAATTAATATACGATCCAAATAATTATCTTGATTGTTTTTACTGCCTTATTATTGGTAAAGAAATTATTATGAGATAATAAAGTTACTGTTATTAAATATAATTTAATTATTATATTTGATAGCTTGTTTGATAACACACCAAAGGTAGCTGAAGAATGACTGCTTCTGGACAGAAGAGTAAAAGACTTTCTAGAGTAATCTACAATACAGCAAAAATATAAAAATACCTAAGGTGGAAGAAAGTGTTAGAAATCAACCAAGCTATACTTGTACATATTAGCACAGGCCTAAAAAATAAAAAAGTTTTTAAATTATGCCTGTGGCTGTTACATGTTAATTAAAGCCGAAATCTAGGACGCAAAACCGAAACAGACCAAAAGAAAAGATGATCACACAAAGATGCAGTAGTAGAATTATAAGGTGTGGGACTTAGGACCCTCAGCGGTGTGTTTAACCAGTTTAATAGTTCGCTACCGTCACACTTCCCATATTCTATTACATCTGATCAAGATTTTGATAAAAAAGCAAATAAGCTTCTCGCGAGTTAAAGAAAGTATTATGGGTAGTTTTTTTTTATATAACTTTATCATTACATTTGTACCAATCATTATTATATTTAGTATATCCCACATAATGTCTATTTGAAATAGATGAACCAATATGGTAAATGACACCAAAAAGAGAAAAAAATTTATTATTGACAATCAGATCAGGTGGGCATAAGATCGATTGCCCATTTTTACAAGCTCTGCCAGAACTTGTAACAGAAAATCTGTTGATTAGAATGGCTTATAGATTATGAGGATTTTGATCAATGACTGTATTATTGGTATGAGAAGTATTAGTATTACAGGAAGAACAGTGTTTAGTTAAAGAAGTAGATAATTCCCAAGAGATAGAGTGTTGTATATTAAAAGAATTAATAGAGATGTTAAAAAATGGTTCAAAAGAATTAGAAGCATGATGACAAGAGTTACAGACAGAGGATATCATATTAAATACCTAGATAATATCATTAGGTGGTTTCATTTTTTAAGTTAAGTTACCAAACCAGTTAAGCTAACCATTTTGGTAACTAAACTGTTGACTAAACTTTAAAAATGAAATCAAAAAAAAATTTTAGTTACCAAACCGATTAACTGGTTTGATAACCTGAAAGTTAACTTCAAAGTTTACTTCGAGGTTACAAACTCAGTAAACTTAAGAAATTCAAATCATGTCCTATCTAATCCTATATTAAATTCCTTTACTAGCAGCAAGTTAACTGAAAGTAGATTTCATTTTTTAAGTTACCAAAATGGTTTAGTAAACTTTAAAGTTTACTTTCAAGTTATCTAGCACTAATAAAAATGAGCCCAGTTAACTTTAAAGTTAACTTTGAAGTTTTCTAAACCATTTTGGTAACTAAACTATTGACTAAACTTAAAAAATGAAACTACCTATAGTATACATAATTATCTAAATGACATGTTTTTGCAAAATACTTTTGTATCTTAAATTAATTGTTATTTAATAAAGTGTTATAAAACGCCTTTTTGCACTCTTATCTTTGTACCAATTTTAAAAATTGTAATTTAATGAATATATTTAAATGTGCAGCTTGAGTTGTAAGTTTGTGTTTTTTTGTCTTTTGTATTCAAATATTGCCTACCTCTTTACACACGTACAACTGACTATAATAATATTATTTCACATTTTTGTTTCATTTTTAAATCATTTTCTGAAATAAATACATTAAAGAAGGATTTAAATGTATTTAAAAAAAATACTTTTTTTAGAAATGGCTAAAGAAGAAGAGAAACTCGCTTTATATAATATGTATAAGGTTATGGTAAAGGAAATCTATACCTATACATATATGAAATATAAAATTGTTTAATTATTTAAGAATGGCAAGTCTTTCGAAATAAAAAATATCTAAATAAAGCAAATACATATTTTAGTCTTCAAAAAAGTTTATTTTGTAAACCTTTTAAAATTATATATTGCGTGATTTTACTTGAGAACGGAAAACAGAGAATTCACATTTTAATTCTTTTCCTATGTATATGTTGTCGTATATTTACCTACGTCTATATGCTATGCAGCTATGTACATATATATACAAATTATATACATGCATTTTCCTTAGTTGAAAACATATACCTAGATGAAAATCGAATTTGTTGAGCAGACTACAGCGTTCGGTGGGAGTTTAAAACGCTTCACTGCTTTCTCACTGATTCGTCGGATCGATAACTGTTAACTTGCGACGAAAATATTTATTGTTCATTTTTTTTAACTTTTCTAGTTTTTAACAGGTATACATTATGTCTACTAATACCTGTTAATATATTACATAGGAATGCCTTTTTACAACTTAATACTAAATATAATATAGAGAAACACAAAAATAATGCAAATATAGCTGCTCATATTCTCTCTCTTAAAGTTAATAAGAGATATTATACAAAATTAACGCGTCAATAAAGGCGAAGGTAGCATTTCACGGTGCATACTCATATAAAGTGATATTTTTATAATTCGTATGTTGACAGTGATAAAAACTAGAAGAATTCCATGTGTCAATAATAATAATGGGATTGCACTTACATTGCTAAGTAAATCTGCCTGGTTGAAAGATTCGGAATTATTTAAAAGTATTATAAACATATAGTTAGTAGTTATTAAATATTATAATAGTTAGTTTTAAAATTTTGAATTTCTAACCATATAGGTGATATATTATACAAATTTATCAAACTATACTAACGACAAAAATGCATTGATGCTTGAACATATATTTATTTACTTTAGAAATAAACAAAATTTAACATGTTTATCACTCTCTGCTCAGTCAGTCACAATCCAATATGTCTATGATCAATAATTTGTCTGGGAAAGTATGAAAGGGATACGCCTGAACGATAGTTTATTCTGCTCTTGTATCCTCTGATGAACGGTTGTCTTCACGCTATTCTCCGTAGTGAGAATACAACAGTGATCCACAAAATTGCCAGAAACCAGAAAACCACCAGGGATCTAAAAACTAAGTATTTCACAGAGTCCCCAGATGCCTGAACAATCCAAATAAATAATACGATACGCACAGACAATTCTCACATCACCTGTTCGAATTGCAGAAATCTCTTCCATAAAGGAAGCTCCAAGGTTAAAGAAAACATTAAACCTCCGTAGACTGGTCTGCATGGGTATGACGTGAACTGTACAATAGCAACTCCCAACCGACAATGGCAATATCAGTTAATGTAATTATGTACGCAGACAACGTTTTTTTATGGACATAAAACGCGGACAACGTAATAATAGAAAGCATAATCCGGATGTGAGACTTCAAAACGTGGAAAAAGTTAATAGGGCCAACTTTAAAAGTTTGATATTTCAAAAACCATAAATCACAACAACTTAACATTTTCAGATATTCATTAGATACGCTATAAGTTATCTATTTTATCAATAATTTTACATAAGTGAATAAATGCAAAGTCAAAAAAATATATATTTGCAATATATATAAAAAATACAGCATATTTACAATAAAATACGCAATTTTTTTCACGAAACATTCCCGCATATGATTTTTAACAATTTAATATATATAAAGCTACACTACTCTTCCACATTTTATATAATATAAATTCAATGTATTAAAACAATTGCGTTGTCCTCGATGATACCTACCTAGTTCAAAGTTTCGTTTATATATTTAGTTTATAAATTAATTTTACACTAATTTTAAAGGACTATTTTTTATGTAATTCATCTTAAGTATAATAATATATTATGATCAACCTTAATTAGGTTAATAACTTCATACATACATTTCTTTAACAAATGAATAGACCCAAAATAATATTCTAAAAAAATTTCTCTTTATAATCTTCTAGCAATGTAGTAAAGTTAACAGTTATAAAATAAAAATAACAATATCAATTTTTTTAATCACTGATTAGCTTCAAATCTTTAAAAAATACATAGTAATATAATACCTAATTAGCTAAAAGTTTTTTTTATATATTTAGTTTATAAATTAATTTTACACTAATTTTAAAGGACTACTATTATTACACAAGGAAATCAAATCAAAGTTTCTTTGGCATGGCCCATGGGAAATGGCTAGTCGATGGGATAGGGGGAACTGTCAAAAGAGCTGTTTGGAGAAAAACATTACAAAATAGAATTGTAATCAATGCTGCAGAGGAATTTTCAGTTGAAGCTGCCAGTGTTTCCCAATTGTCCGAGTGCTGTATGTGGACGAAGAAGAAATCAACAAAGTCAAACAAACTGTCACTGAGCATGGACATTGATCAATGTCCCAGCAGCAATTCCACCAACAAGAGCAAATCATTTTTTTTCTTTCAAAAAATGCAAAGGACGAAATTGTTTGTGTTCCTGTCAGTCAGTTTGAAACGGTGGATATACCAAGAATTCCTGAACCAAACCCTGAGACAATTATGCAAACAAGCAGACAACTTGAAGAAGAACATCAAACTGTCGTCAAATCTTCAATTTAAAAGCTGCGCCGGCAGTAGTCTAGTTGAAAAGCATTTGCATGTAAATGGTGAAGCACCTATGGATGGGAACTTTCTTTTCTCGTCAGTTGCAGCTTGTCTAAATGAAGCAGACATGATTGAAACCCCAGCTGAATTAAGGACCATAGTGGTTGCCAATTTGTCGAGAAAGACTGTTGAGGAAAAGACCGAATTATCCAATTTCATAGAATGTGGAACGTTTGGAGAATATTATGCATAATAATTTATTTTAATAATATTTATTTAATATTTATGCAAAAATATAGCATATGCAGATCACGTATAGCTATCCAGTGCCTATTAAGCGAAGAATGCAAGATTACAATTGTTATTCATGAGACTAGTCAACAAGAAACACGCATTGACACACACCCCAAAATAATATATATCGGATACATGCCAGAAATCTCCCACTACGTTTCTCTATAACGGTCATTTCCTATTGAAATAAGTCAATTTTATGCGGTCGACTACGTTGATCAATACTTCATTGGATGCATTCTATGTGAGGCTCAGCAAAAAGGGGGATACTGGACAATGAAGTTTCTCAGAAAGTCAACAAACAAGAGACTCTACTTCTATTGGCCAATGGTAAGTTCGGAATCCGAAAATCTTATTTTTGAAATATATGTAACTGAAATATATGTAGAAGTCTTTTAATTAAAATCATTTTCAGCTATAGGTTTCAATTCATATGTAACTGGCAGACACTTTATTTAATGTTTATCATTGAATAAGCTATAGGTTTTAATTCTAGTATTTATGTCTCAATATTGTATTGATTTGCAGATTGATGATAAAGAAGACGTACACGAGGATGCTTTATTATGGGGCCCAATCAATCTAGAAGGACAAAGAACATATACTGCGCGGAATATTTCTGACATTGAAGAAAAATTCCAGAAATAACATTACAATTTAGCTATTATGTACTCTACCATAAACAATCACATATTTCATGCAGCTTATGTACATGGAATAGTGAAACAAATGACTTTATTGTATTAAACTGTTACCTGTCCGTCAGTTACGAAAATTCTGTCCGTCAGTTACGTTTATTATTTGAATATAATTTTGTTATCATTGCAATACACGCATTCATCATTTGTACCATGAAACCTTATAATGTTTTAAGGTACTCATACAAATTTAATTATAGGGTCGTTCGTATTTTCACAAATTTTCATGAATAAAAAAAGAAGAAAAAATATGCTATTTATTTTTGTCCGTCAGATACGACCCTTTATTCAAATACAGTTATGTATAGCTAAAATCCAAACGTTTCAGTTTTATTTTGGTGTGAAGTATATAGATACCATATGCTATAAAATAAATCACATTTCGCTTCGCTAAATGCATGTGACATTACATTTATAATAGTTATAATATAGTTTTTGCGTCCGTCAGTTACGCTGGAATTGCCCATCAGTGTATTCCCATTTTCAATACTTCTTATGTGTTTTTCCATTCTACAAGTATAGGAACAGCTGCTGAGTTACATTTTTTAGAAATGTAACTAACCGATTACATATTTTTAGTGCATTCTTAATGCATATAATTAAAACTAAGATAATTTTGATACCAAAGTGAGCTAATATGTATCTATACCTATCTAATATGTAACTAATAATTATAATAAACAGAATTTGGATTACAGACTTTACGCTATTAAAATAATAAGATGGAATCTGATCATAAGACATAAAAAAAATAACGATTACGAACATTGACATATAATCTTAGGTAATAATGTAAGCCATAATTTTGCGAAGTCATATATTATTATTAGTATTATTTAACAATTTTTATTTCTTTTTGTATGCTTTTGAAGCAAAAATCTATAACTTATGTAAAAACAAAAATTGATGTCCGCACAGAAGACATGCCATTAAAAATATTATTAAATTATAACTAAATTATCTTCTGAATTATATTATTTGAAAACACCCATATTGGACGAATTGTATATGTCAAGTTCTAATAGACATATTAGTAATAAATACAGATATCGTATAGATCTATATTTTCTTTAAATTTCAAACGTATAATAGATGGTAATAAAGAATTTTTCAATAAATTTATATCAATTCACAAAAGACACGCATTGGATACCTTGTCTGTTCCAGGTTGTCACTTATAGTAGGTATGTGGATTTTAACTCATCATCTCTTTTTAAAATAGTAGTTACTTTGTGGACATCATAATTGTATGATTAATCCTGTATGATGGATAATATAAAAAATTTCTAATCCAAATACATGTACTTCGTTATATTCTGAAATTGAATTCTCATTATTCAATGCGTATTTATTATAGTCATATAATTTTTCAGTTAAACTATGCATTTATGTTCGGCTAAATATATTTTTCTCTTAGAACGTGAATAATAAATATTTTGAAAACTATCAAAGACCATTGCAAGTCCACTGCATACACTTTAAAAGTATAAAAATATAGCTTTAAAAGCGTCAATCTTCTCGTATAGGGTGGTCATAAACACAAAATTGTAGTATATGTATAGTACAATTTAAAGTAATAAATTAGTTAATTTATTTTGCCCTTGAAACGTTTTTTATGGGAGCGACATGTACATACATATATGCATTATTACACTTTGTAAAACACACCAGTATGTCTGGTATGCGTTTGGGTTTTCGTGACTATTATTTAGATAATTATTAATGTTCAGATGTTAAACTACACTTAATTCTCTAGTGTATACTGTAATTACAAAATTAATCATTTTGAGAATTCATGTACTGCATTTATCCTTGAATATATATAACAGTCTACACATACACTATTACTATGTATTATTTTAATTATAATGGGTCTGTGTACATGTCTAAAGCAAATATACGATTAACTGTTATCGCTCTAAAGCCTAGTTTCCTCCTCAGTGAAAGAAAATCAATGCGCCAGTTTATAGGATATAATATATGTCACGAACCGATTGTAATGTGAACTTTACGTAGAATATGCTTTATAGTTTTAACAATTTGCTGAAAAAACCTATACCATTCTTCTTCTCTTTTGTGTGTAGATTTCATTGTAAATAAGTTTACTTAAACATTTTTGACTGCGGAGTCATCCCATTGCCTTTTCCTCTATTTCACAAAAAAGAAACAATATGGGAAAAAATTTGCTTTTGAAATATTTGGCACTATTTTTTTGCCTCTTATTTCTAATATCTGGACTTCTTCTGATGTCCCTTGGAACATACTTTGCGGTCAATCCTGTACTAAACGCTCTACAAACCATTCTTATGCCTCTGCAACCAGTACTAAAATTTCTATTTCAAGCCGTTGTCGTTATTGGCGTATTCATTGTAGTTATCGGTCTTGTCGGATCTTTCTTTATTTTTAAAGAGACTCGCTATGGGATGGCTACCTTCATCGTTCTTGTCTTTTTCATCAAGCTGACTGAATTTGGTATCGCGATGTATTTCATAGTTACAAAGCAGTCACTCATATTTGATATCAACAACGTTTTTCTGCCCAAGTTGAAGTCAGACTACAAGGCACCACCGCTAACCTCAAACTTCACTACGGCAATCGATGAGTTACAGTTTAATTTACTCCAGTGTTGTGGTGTTAAACAGCCCAGTGATTGGACCGAGACAGATTGGTACCAGACTTACGGACGGAACCGACAACCGAGGATGGCGATTGTCCCACCATCCTGTTGTACCCGACAAAACTTTCCCAAGATCCTCACCTTGAAAGACAATTCAGGAAATTTCACGATTTGCCTGAGAAACCACGATATCAACAAACGCGGGTGCGCCGAAGTTAGCATCGAATGGATTGGCTGGCACGTCCAAATTCTAGTCTACATCTCCATCACTTTTATTCTACTAGGAGTGGGCATTTTTTTATCGAGTGTGCTCTTTTATATGAATCTGGGGAATACAGAATACAAGGAATTGTAGAACAGCGTTCTACTAAAGTGAAACAACAAATTATTAAATTAATCGAATAATGGGTGTCGGTTATCATTTGAGTATATATCGTATTATGCATGCGAAACAAACGTGACAGTATAGTGACAACAATCGTAAAATGGTCTTTTAAAAAACTAACTATTTTATTGTTATAATATATGTTAAATATAACAATAACGTGTGATGTGTTCACACGTGTATGCAAACAGATATTATAATATTTGTTTTTTTGCTGGCTGTTTGAGTATAATTTAAATGTATCTGTTGAATCAAATTAATTTCTTAAACCTATAGTCAAATAATAGAAATAATGTAACCTAATATATAAAATTAATTTTAAGAGTAAATAATAGTAAGTTTACGAGATCTGATGAAATCTACTGAATTTAATAATTGTTTATTAGAAGCATACGAGTGTGAAATAATTTATAAAATCTGTGAATAATAATTTACATTTAATTATTTGTGATATAAATTCAAAACCATTTTTTTTTAATTTTGGAATTAAATGAACATATACCCCCAATAAACACACATTTTAACATGTATCATTTTGATAAAATATGAGTACCAAGATTATATTGATAATACCTGTAATCTTAAGTTGTATAAGCTAATGTATACGTCATAAATTAATTTGATATCATATTTAATATTTTCTGTGTTATAATTATTACTAATACCAACGTTGCAATATTATATTATAAAAATGAGACATTTAGCGATATCAAAAAGAGAAATTTTGAATATAATAAACAAAGTTATGAGTAATTTTTGATTAAGAAACATATAATCAAAATTCCCAATATAAACATATCAGATATTAATGACGGTACCTACTAATTTGTATGACAATTTCATCTTCTGAAAATAAGCGACAGGAAAATAATTTAATTGAAATTTTTTTTAAACAGCCGCTTTTATTGAATCATAAGACATAAATATCAAGAACGGGAAATAATATTTATATATATGAAAAGAAAATAGTGCATAATATTTGAAGAGAACATGAAGTAAATATATTACAATAAATTTTCATATTATACATATAATTCACGTACATGGCATACAATATACGTGATTAGGTAGCATTGCGCAGATAACACATAATCCCATCCATATAAATGGATCAATAAGAACTGGAATGAAAATTGTTCATCTCCGTAATGCAGACACACGGTACCAAACGATTTCAATTATAACATAAACTGTTATGTTGTACAACGCCACATTATTATTGTAAACTCAATGCAGGAGTATCGATTGTTTCGAAACAGCGCTTATAGGCATAGTAAGAAATTATAGTACCATGAGAGTTCACTGCAAGATAATAATAATAATAATAATAATAATACCAAGAGAGTTCACTCCAAGATAATAATAATAATAATAATAATACCAAGAGAGTTCACTCCAAGATAATAATAATAATAATAATAATACTAAGAGAGTTCACTAATATCAAGAAAGTTCTATGGTTCACTCGGTCAAAAAAGCGTAAATATGTTTGTTTAAATATTCAGAGTTCGCCATTTTATATTCCCACCAATGCG
>JAYRBW010033059.1:0-12056 GCA_036023295.1 Invenusta paracnida | reverse complement strand
TAGATAAAAGCTCCTATACTTTACATTGAAAACTACTGCCAAATTGGACATAGTCAGTAGTATATAAATTTTATCGTAAACTATTTTTTAGAGTGGGGGTTCTTGCCGCTTGCTCTATATTCTTTGGTGTCCACTGTCTATCTTTTTCATTTTTTCTTTTTAGACAATGGAATTCCTTTACACATATTTAGCTGAAGAGTGCCAAAATTCCTCAATTTCACTTTTTGACAATTCAGCCTGCAATGAGACAGAACTAAAAAGATTGTCAAAGTAGAGAAGTGATCCTTTAGGAGTATCGAAGACATAGACAAGACCCAGAACTACGTGAGCACCCATGTCCAAACTTGTCTTAGGTATTCTTGTTGATTTTCTACAATAGGGCTCAGTATGATAAAGGTACCATTCTACTCCACAATTGCTCCAATGTTTGAAACCATTACGTACCAGTCTGTTACGAATAAACAGCTTTGCTGAATGACGGCCGTAATATTTCAACATTTGTTCATCAATTGAGTGTATTGAAGACAATGACTTTTTTAAATTCGTGTTTACAATATCTAGAACTGGCCTTACTTTATGTAGTCGATCGTCTGTCATATAATGTTGTTTGCGAAATATAGGCTTTCAAAAAAACTGTCAAAGTCATTCCGACGGATATGATCGGCAATAAAGGGTGTGTTACAAAAAACATGCTGTTTCCAGTACCTACATCCGTCTTCTTGCAAGCGGTGATATCCTGTAAATATCAATATCCCTGTGTTGAGTAAAAACGTGTTTTTTTATACATTAGAGTTGGTACCCTCTTTTTTGAGAATACAAATTTGACTGCTCGACTATTATTGTTCTAACTAAGTCATCTCTAAAAAAATCGCAAAAAATTCAATGGAGTAGATATGTCTATGTTTCTAATATCAGCAGTAATATTCATATTTTTATAAATTTTACAGTTTAGACGTATACCTACATGTTTGTTTAGTATGTTCCATATATTGATCTATACATTTATGCATTTTAAACAGTAAGTATTGTAACAATTATATCTTGGGGCCATGTTTATTATATCAATTTCTTCGATGGCTGTACTGTGTATCATCATTATAATTTTAACATTTTAATTTTGGCGTTTTTTATATTAATTTTTTTAATAGCTGTAGGTACCTCATATCATCAATATCATTTCATTTTTTATTTTCTAAGGAGCTCATTTCTTGACTTTAATTTTGCGACAGAGTCGTTTTTATTTAGATATCAATTCATTTTTAGAAAATATTTCTTTATTAATATAATTTCATGCATACAACGTAAATATTGATTATTTTTATTTATAAAATTCTGAAATAATATAAAAAATATTTTTGCATTTTTCTCATTTTGATTTTTCTCGAATGATTAAATTTCAAAGGAATTATATCTTTTCTAAATAGTATGAGTTATACTCAAATTTTTAGAGTTTAGTTTAAACGCTTGAATATGGAAATTAGATACTTTTATCAAATTAAAACATAAAAATTTCTTCCGTATCGAAATTGTTCACTTTGCTTCGAAATAAATTTATATATATTCTGTCTAACGTACGTAGATAGTTTTATTTTCAACTAAATAAAACTGCTTTTATTTCGTTGCATATTGATAAGTAAGACCATAGAGTAATAATAGGTATTATTACTCTTTGGGTAAGACTGTTGGACTGCATTTATTGAATAAATTCCGCGATTAATCTAAAATGATGAATTTTATGTAGAAAATGTATTTTTCGATAAATTTGTCGATAAAAATTTATCAATCTACGAAAATAAAAATAAAAAGAAGAAGAAACAATTTTTCATCGAAATTGACCTCTTTTAAAAAAGTACATAGAAACTGTTTCATACGTTCATCTCAGGTGCATTTTGTTCCTTATCAATTGGCGATTACGTTGATATAAAAAATATGCCTTTTAATGCATTCTAGCTTGATTTATGAGCGGTCAAATATAGGCCTAGATTCTACTTAGCATTAATGATTATAGAGCTATTAAAAGCACCTCTCAAGCTAATTGCTGATGCTCTTATTTTTGACTTGACGATGACACCGTATCGTCTATTTTTTTCGTAGGCCAAGTTGATTGATTTTGATGTTTTATCAGAAATTACATTTTCTACATATAATTGATTTTTTTTAGATTAATCGCGCGCTGGAATTGTATCAATAAATGCAGTACATCAATTTTACCTATCAATATGCAAAGAAATAAAAGCGCATATTTATTTAAGTATTAATATAAATAATTACACGTTTGACAGAAAATCATTTGAGATTAAATTAAAATGTAACTATTTCGAAGTAAAGTAAAAAATATCTTTACGGAAAGATATTTTAGTGTTATTTTGATAAGAATGTTTAATTTCCATATTCAAGCGTTTAAACTCAAATCTACAAAATTGAGTATAACTTATGATACATAAAAAATATATAATTCCTTTTAAAATTAACAACAGTAACGATGAAATATGCAAGAATATATGTTTTAATATTTCTGGATTTTATAAATAAAATAAATAATTATTTACGTTGTATGCATTAAATAAATAGAAATATAAAAAAAAATGTATTCATGATATTTAAACAAAAACGACGCGTCGCAAAATTGAAAGTCAAGAAACGAGCTTTTTAAAAAATAATTAAAATGATATTGATGATATAAAGTACAACCATTTCAAAAGAAATTCATATAAAAATGGCGCCAAGATTTAATTGTTACGATGCTTGCTGTTTAAAATGCATGAAAATATAAATCAATAAGGAACATAATATATCGAAACTGTAAAATTCATAAATTTATGACAAAAATTTCAGAAAAAATTTTTGGCAATCAAATGGAATATTTTTGCAAAATCAATGAAACCTATCATGAATTCAAATAAGTGGTTTCGCGTAAGCCAATTTTTTTAAATAGTAAAATAATATAATTTGTGCCAATGCCATGAATTTTTACCAAATTTTCGTTGTCTTATTTTTATGAATTTTACAGTTTCGATATATATATATATTCCTTATTGATCTAAATAATATGTTCATGAATTTTAAACAACAAGCATTGTAACTGTTAAATCTTGACGCCATTTTTATTAATATCACTTTCTTCAATGGCTGTTCTACGAATAACGATAATTATCATTTCAACGTTTTGCTTTTGAGAAGCTTGTTTCTTGGCTTTTATTTTTGCGACGCTATCGTTTTTGCTTCGATAAAAATAAGAAGAATAAGAAGAAGAAGTCATATTCCACAGAAATTGATCCCTTTTTAAAAAAGTACCTAGAAACCTTTTCAAAAATTAATCTTATGTATATTTGGTTCCTTAGTGCTTGGCGATTACGCTGATACAAAATATAGCTTTTTAATAAATTATTTTTAGCGGTCATTGATAGGCCTATTTTCCTAAGCAAAAAGCACTAAAGTAAGTTTTTCGCATCTCTCAGGCTAAATACTGACGCTCTTATTCTTGCTTTTAAAATGCTACCGCATCGTCTAATCGTAAATGTTAATATTATTGACTTTCAGTGACATATTTTAATTATAGATCATGGCGATCATGGCAATTGTCTAATAATTCAGTAATGTTTTAAAATAAGTTATTTAATATAAAACAAGAAGGTTAATTTCATAGAGTAATGATATATAAATATATAATTACTCTATGGTTAATTTAGTTCCACAACACATACAGAGTTATAAGCATAGAGTAATTATACAATTGTATAATTACTCTATGGTTATAAGTTAATAAGTTATTTGTTTGAATTATTATTTTCAAGTCGGTTATCGATAAAATTATTTGAAATTCAAAAATCAATGTTTAATAAATCTTCATATATTAATGTACAGCATCTTTCATCCTTAAATTCAATCAGCTATATATGTACCTATATGAATTTATGTCGTTAAATTTATAAAATATAATTTGGTTTCCAACATAATTATTATATATAAAAAGAAAATAATACATATAGCTACATATAATAACATAAAATGGCGGAAGAAGAGTTGAGAAAATTAGCTATTATTGAAGGCAGAATTTACCGTAGGGTAAAGAAGCGTCAAATACGGAAACACATTGCCGATCTTAAAAAAATTATTCTTCAAGAAGAACAGCTATACGCAAACAAAAAATCATCCACACCAAGACATTCTTTGAAACATGATAAAGAAATTATGCGTGTGGTGCGACAAATGCAAAAATCAAAAGACTATGAAAATATACAAAATTTTGTTGGAAACAATATTGAATTTGACGTTGACAGTATGAGTGTTTTTACCATGGTTTCTAATAAATCAGTTTGGCGAGATAAACTCCGTCGATTCTCCACTGATAGTATAATGCGTGTTGTCAATTTCTATAATGCTCTCGATAATTATGAGAAGCAGTTGAATGATATAGAAGATGAAGAGAGGGGTGAGCAGAAGAAAAAGAAGAAAAATGCCAAGAATAAACCTAATAAAGCTGAATATGAGACTATCACGTCATCGATGTCGGATAATACTGTGTCTACTAAAAAGAATAAACGCTCGAAAAAGAAATTAAAAGATCTCGAAAAACTTGGTGGAGAACTGAATGAAAAATATATAAAAGAACCAAATGTTCGTCCACCACGAAAATTGCAAACCCTTAAGACAAAAGATATCAATGAGGATGACACCGACCAATTTGACACGGAAGAAGAACTCGGTCCATTGGAGACAATATCAACAACAACTTCAACTAGTTCCACCAGCTCAACAGATATGTCCACACTGACTCAGTCGGGCACCTACGTAGCCAAGAGTTCCTCTGAGGAATTTTCGTACTCTGATGGAAGCAGCGACTCGAGTATGCCTAGCACACCCGACAGGAGTACTACTTCGTATGAACGCGCGCGTACAGAGTCGTCTCAAAGAAATTTGAGTGGGGCTAGTGATCCAGCTAGTAACGAGTTTAAATCGGAATCAGAAAGTAAAGCAACTTCCTCAACAACTAATTCGGAGCAATTTTTCCTCAACGAGGAGGAGGTCGAACCAAACGCAATCCAGCATTGTTTCATTGTTTTGCAAACTTGTTTCACTGTAATATATTTGAAATATTTTGGTTTCATTGACTGGACAAGAAATCATAAGATACCGGTAATGCTAATCATCTACGCAACGTTTTTTCATATGATCTTATATTTTTCGATCTTATGTTGTTTACAAACAAGAGGTGATATGCACGAATTCTGCCTGGATTATGGTGTCACCATACTTATTATCGCGTTTGTTATTGTCTTTTGCTTTGCTTATAAATTTCTAATGAATTTAGAAAAGCCAGGAGAACATCATTTTTTCACATGGTTCGAGAATAATCCTGAGTTCACATATTTGCCGATGCTTTGCACAAATATACTAGCTATGATATTTATCATTTCAAGTACACTGTTAATAAATCAATACTATCGTATTTTGGGATTGATATATATAGTTTTTTCTCTTTGGTTTGGTTGCATGATCAGTCAAAGAACAGATATGATTGCAGTTGATTTAGTGCTTTTCAATTTAGTCAATCAGATTTTGATCGCCTTTCTGGCTATGAGAACAAGTATATTTGATCTCTTCGTTATTCAAGGATTTCTATTACAATTGGATAGTATTTTGGATATGTGTTTTTACGTATACAAGAGGACATTTGAGATTGAATCACTAGTAGATTGCCCCTTCTTTTATTGGTTTACCATCATTATATTAGAAAGCATATTATTTTCTGTCCTTCATAAAGCAGAAACATTTCATGCAGTTATTAATTGCTGCGGAGCCATTGCGCGTTTAATCAATCGCTTAAGTCATTTGGAGTCAGTCCTTTCCTGTTGTTCCCTTTTTATGCCATATTCATCGATGTTTCATTTAATGAGTCATTATACCTATAAGTTGACCTATTCTGAATTACATTTTATTTTAGTTGTCAGTTTTACTGGCGGGAGCTTGTCACATCACTTAATACAGTTTTCCTTTGGATTTTCTAGTAAACTTATTATTACAAGCAATTTAATAACCCTCTTCGGTGCTATTTGGTTGTCTAAGGTTATCTATCCTGAAGACAAAGTGTCTGTTATGCGGAATCATGTCACCTCAATAAAAGATACTGAAGATAACGCTAAAGAAGAACTCGCGTCTAGAATAGGCCTGCCGGTTAATACACAACTTTACTGGTTTCTAAATGCTATCATCGATGGAGGAATAATGGGCTTTAAGATTATTGGTCACCTCTTCGCTATACATGTGGTTGGAAAATATATCGAAAAAGCGTTCGATACATTCCTGCTGCTACTTAGAAATATTACCATACCAGCACAAGTTACCAAATTCCACGAATATCGGCACAAATATGACCCATGGGATTACGCAAGCCCGATCTCTACTGGTAGAATCTTTGCCTGGATTGTTTCCCCACTCCTACTAATGGTACATTTTCCACCGAGAGAAGTCTTTTATGTTGGGGAAGTTGTGTCCCAATCAATTTTAATTGATAACCTGTATGCCTCGAGTCAGCTCAGTGAAATTGTTCACTCGCGCTGGCTTGCTGACTGCTATTTAAATGAAATTATTGGCAAGAGGCATTCTCAGGACCTTGACTATGTGCCCCTACGACGAGTTCACAATGCTATTTTCCTTTTCAATAAAACTAACTCCGTCGGTTGGGAACTTCCAGGCCCGCATCTTAGCACTCGCAGTGAGGTGATGCTTCTACCTCTAATTTCGCACCACATCTCCATTGGGCATCTCGGGATGACAGGGGTCATAATTTACAATCAACTAGCTCCGGATCGTCGCGATGGAGTAACTTCGCTGATAGTCAGCGCCGGAGCAACTGCGTTCGCAGCTTCGCTTCTCACCTCGGCAATTCTGGGAATTGTCTATGAGACGAAAGAACAGTTGCGATGCAACTTGCCACAGCTATCTCAGACGGCTGTCTGCTCCAGTCTTCTGTACCACTACAACACGATCGCGGTAAAGTTAATTGAGCAGGAACGTGTTGCTCTAGAGGGTAAGAACAACTTAGACCTGAGCGGAAACCACCTGCCTGGGTTGTGCGAAGCGGTGAAGAGGACAGAGGCAAAAAACAGAGCTAATAGGATTAAGAGCACAAAGGTGGACAACGAGAAATTTCAGTGCAAAGCAAGGCAAAATTCTTATTTTTAAAAAACGAAGAAATTATATTAAATAAAATGAAAATTCTATTTCCAATTCATAATTCTTATCTGTTCTCTTGTCGGTGCCAGTATTTCCTTGTTTTATTTTATTTTATTTGTTTTGTGTTATTTTAATATGTTTTATTACTTTACATCTGAGTTTATTCCTTCTATTTTTCTGTAAATTCTTTTTATACGTTTCTTTATAATTGTTTTCAAAGTTATTTACATTTTTGATCAGATAAAATCATTGTAGCATAACTGTTTAAATACTTATCAAATGAGCATGTATTTTTTATACACGTGTATTTATATACCTAAAAACATCAAACGTGTATTCTAAAGACAAATTATTAATAAATTAGTGGTTTATATTTGATGTTATCGAGAACAACGTAATATAGATATAAACAATTACGAGTCCTCGGATGTTATATTCATTGTTAACATACCTACTTATGTGTTTATCATTTATGATTAATTAGAAATAATTGTACAAAATCATGTATTGCAAATCAAGAAAACTAAAGTTAGATAAATATATATCATTTAATGAAACTATTTTAATATTCTGTTTTTCACAAATATTATACTTAACATTATTTAATATTCTTCTATAATCTTTGGTTTTTAATAAAAATAATGTTTTATTTGTGTTAAGTGTAATGCATGTTATAGTGTTTTATAGCTCAGTGGAGTAAATTTCACGAGCAAGACAGATTAAAATAACGACAAAAAATGAAACTATTGACGGACTTTATTTTACCGCTTATTTTGAGCCTTAAGTGTGCGGCATTATGTCCAAAAAATTATTCAGTCATGTATGATTATTGTTTTATGCTAGATAGATAAAGAAACAATTCCTTTCTGTATATATATAAGAAATTTGGAACAAAATGTCACATAAAAATATGACTTGCATCGTGGGAAAGAGCGTCGATTTCAATAAATTCAATAAATATATCCATCATAGCCAAAACGGAAACTATGCTGGTATATATAGAGATCAACAACTTAAAATGGAAACCATGAAAGCATTGTGCGATTAGCTAAAATTTAGATATGTTCCTATGTGTCCATGAACAGAAAGAAAGCCATTAAAATCTTCATTTAAATTTGCATTTAACAAAACAACACAATTGTACAATTCAGTCGTAAATGAGACAATTTCGAAAATTTATTGCAATCAGGTATTCTAACTTGTAGGATTTATTTTTAAGTAGATAAAAATATATCTGACAATACACACAATTAGGATATGTATTAAATTATCATTGAATGATTTCATTAATTTTTTTATTGCTCATCTCCACACTCAGTTCCAGTTTCATCTCGAGATCATACTTGTCACAAAAAAGTCGGAATAACTTAAAATGACGATAATGAAATTTTAAAATGTCTTTTATTAGATTTCATCTTAATCTCATTTTTATGAACTATGCAGAGTATATTTTCCGATGTAAAATGTGTAATTTTATAATCAGCTTCGACATCCTTTCGAGTTCGACAGGTCAAGCAGAGTCGAGTAATATGTACATAAAAATGAAAGTTAAGCAATTTCTGTGGCTTGAAAATAATAATAAAAAAACTATGAAATTATGTTTTTTAATGTTACATTTTAAACTAATTAGATATTATTGAGAATAATAAATTTGTACATGCGTATTTCATGAATGAATATTATATAATATGATTATCCAGATGGTTATAATAACTTCTGAAAATGGGTAAATTTAGACGAAAAAGTTAATTTTGGAAAAAAATTATCTCCGGAGCAACTGACAAATACGGCGTTGTTAAAAATGAAATTTTAATGCATTCATGTCTGATATATTAGCCGTCAAAAATAGGCTTATTCGCTTTAGCATGAATGATATTTATAGATGTTAGTATCGTTCAAGTTAATCATTTACAATGATTTGATAATGCTTTTAAGCATCTAGTCTAATTTTCGTCAGCTTTTTTAATTGATATTGAGGTTTTATGAAAATATATTTTTCAACAATATCAAATGAGAGGCAAACCTTATATCACGCCTCAATTAATAATAAGTTACATATATACTACGTGTTTCAAATTTTAGTAGTATATAGCTATGATATAACCATATTTTGTGAAAATTAATGAATTCCTAAATAATATTCTTGAAATCCTAAATGATTCCCTAAAAGTATGCTAAAAATTCCTTAAACTCTTAAATGATTCTCTAAAGCTATGCTAAACTCCTAAATGAATCCTCTAAATGTATGCTAAGAATTCCTTAACGGTATTCTAAAAATTTCAAAAACTTCTAAATATTCCATAAACACCATATGTAAAAATAACAAGTTTATCCAAAAAAACATATATTCTGTTAAAACAAACAGAATATCTCACTCCAACAGTTAACGTTAATATTACAACAGAAGCATTAGTAAATGTATCTTCGGATAACCGGGAATCATCCAAGTTAAAACATAGCCATAATAGAGATAAATGTTCTATTAATTCTCCTCGTCAGATGTATAGTTTCCTCTTCCTCTGTATTCTTTTCATCAACGCTCACCTCCCTTCTTATAGTTATTTTGCCGCCAGTTTCATGCACTTGGTTTTTCCATATCCACCAAGTTCCTTGGATTGCCTCCTCCAAAGTAGAACTCATAGTAGAATGGTTACTGCTTATCTTCTTCAATTCATTAAAGCAGGTATGAAGAAGCTGCAAGGTATCGTTTCTGTTGCATTTACATATAAAAGAAGAGTCTCCAACATCCTACACTTGACAAATTTTTCAATATCAGATTGAAAAACCTAGTTTATCTCAATTTGTCCTGTTCTGAAGAATATATTTCATAAAATATGAGACAATATTAATCTTCGCTCTGTAACCTTGTAGTTACAGAAGCGAAGATTAGCAACGAAGACCCAAAGTGCACAAGATGCAGCATTGAAGCAGAAGATGTGCAGCACTGGCTGCAGAGATGCTCAGCAACAGCGAGCTTAAGATCAAGGATTTTCGTGGGTCCGTTCCCCCTCTCTCGTTCCTTTATGAGATACCTGAGCAGTGGACATGTATGCTGCCTCCACCTGATAGGTAGGCACGTGTATCCGACCTACAAACAAACAAACAAACAAACAAACAAACAAACAAGAAGTTCCTCGTCCCGCGGCCCCAGCGAGACAGCCTTGGCTTTTGGACACAGCCTTCACAACCCTGAAAAGAGCCCAAAACAACGCCTTAAGAAAAATTTCAGGGCAGTTCAGAACCACCCCTATAGATGCCCTCAGATTGGAGAATGGTTGCCCCTCGTATAAGAAGGTCAGTAGGCGGCTTTGCTTTAAGGTCAAGGAAAAAGCTTTTAGGTTGACAGAAGACCACCAAAAACGTCAAACACAGACTTAGAAGGAGCAGCCTAAGGAATCTCACGAATGAGGACATCTTCACAGAATTAGGCTACCGCAAATCTTTCGACTCGTTCATCAGTGCTTCTTGTGTGCATCTCCAAAATAACACCATTTTAAACACATCCTGTGAAACATAGTCAAAACGGAGATGTCAGACAAAGAGATGCGAGCTAAAATGCCATCAAGACAATTACAGAACTGGAGGCGGATATAATTATGTATACATACGGTTCTGTCTCAGAAGGGACACCTCTAACCCAATCATTCCATTCTGGAGTCAACTACTGCGAGAGGCAACGCTATCACGAGTTAATTCTGTGAAGAAGAACTGCTGACTCTAGATCTAGCAACCAGATAACTGTGTCTACTCATTTTTCCGGCACTTATACAATCGGTATTTGCTCTGACAGCCAGGCTCTTCTCATAGCTCTCAAGAACAACAATCCGTCAACGCAAGTCATTAAGAGAAAGCTGGGATATCTGAGATATGACATTATCATCCAATAGATTCCAGGGCATATAGGCATTCTGGGAAATGAGATAGCGGACAAGTTGGCAAGGGATGTAACGCGCAGCAATGAGCTCACAAGACCTATCCTCTAAAGGAGTGCGACGGCCTTCATCGACAGAACCATCAATGATTCACCAATCACTCACAACCGGTCGCTCGTCGTGTACAGTATCAGCAAGGGTGATCATAGCTGTCTGAACAGAAGAGACCAAACCTTCCTTGCTAGGCTCCGGAGTGGCCACTGCCGTGAACTCAGAGCCTACAATTAAGTATGTGCTCGACCCAACCATCAACCCCATGTGCATTGACTCCAAACTTCACAGCCTGGAGCACTGGTTCCAGGAATGTCCAAAATTGTCGAAAGCCAAGCAGGAGATTTTGGGGAGGCCATCCGCCCCTGTCGGTCCTTTATTCTAACACGCACTTGAGTTAGCGGGGAAAACTTTGTAGTTTTCGCGACTCAATGACCTTCAACAACAACAACAAGAAAGAAAGCAAGTATCTTCAATAGACCATTCGGGAATGAAGAGCTATCAGAACTAGCAGAAGAAAGAAACAGATTTTGAAAAGGAAACCAGAAAGACATGAAAAAGTGCATGGAGACAAACACCATACTGTCGGAAAAACTAGTAGAAGAAAAAACATAGAACTGGCAAATACTGGTAGATAAGCGGACAACTTCATGCAACAATACCAAGATGTTAGCAAGGTTAAGATCGGGAAGGTAGAAAGGAAAGTAAGAACGGGGGTCTGCCAGCAAATGAGAGAGTACAAATAAACTGAAGAGTACGAAAGAGTCTTCGTCAAGAGAGAACTAGAACTAGCGTTAAACAAACACCACGATGAACACCAGGCCCAACGTCTCATGCAAACAGCCGTAGAAGATATAGCTGACTGGGGCAAAAGATAGTGTCTGAGACTCAGCATACAAAAATGTGAGGTCAGCTTCTTTAGCACCGATAGCCGCGAAGCCAGTTGGACCCCCACCA
>JAYRBW010033048.1:0-12056 GCA_036023295.1 Invenusta paracnida | reverse complement strand
TTGGATTTGCAGTACATGATTTCTACGGCGCTACGCGCCTAAAATCATGTTTGCAAATCCAATATATGAATACTATAATCGCAAGAGGTAATCTCGTTTAATAAAGTTCGTCTATTTACTAAACCATAGAGTAATTATTAATAATAATAATTACTCTATGTACTAAACTATACCCTTAGATACTAATTAATAATTTATTTAGTGATACGAAAAATGCCGTGAGTATTAAATACAATTGTAGTGATGTAATGTGAGAAAATATATATGATCTATTAAAAAACTTTATTAGATAATATTCTAAAAGAGTATGTAATATTTATATTTAATTTCGAAGCATTATTAAATGAATTTATTGTAATACAGTTTTTCTATATATCTTTGTAATTGATTTTCCGAAATAGATATTAATTTTGAACTACAATCTTACTTTTCCTGTACAAATAAATGTGCCTTTTTATATAGATATCCTATCTATCTTGATACAGTAACTACGGAAAATGAACATTCATTGTACATATATATTATATTTATACTGTATATACATTATACATATGTATTTATATACTGCCTTCTACTGTAATAGATTTTAATAATAAAAAACATGTATATTATTTACATGTTTAATTTATTTATATTTAAAATTAATCAATTATATAATATTAAGAAAGTACAATATTCTTTTATTCTCCTATTCAAATTTGATTGCTTATAAGGTTTACTGAAATGAGTTCTTTGAATGGATAAAATTATTAAAATATTCATAAATTTTATATGAATTTAGTTTACATAAAATCAATAATATAAGGCCTCGGGAAAAACTTACAAAATTGATTCAGATTTCTAAATTTCCTTTTTATTGTATTTAAGTTGGTACTAACTATCAGTTTATCATCACAATTTCGTTTACTATAATACAAATTACTTGGAAAGCTAGTAAAGGTTTGATGTAATTCATGTAATTTTTATTTTTAGGGGGTTATTATGACAGAATCGTTTAAAATGTGAGATTAGTTGCAGTAGTAGCTCCAGTAGTTGTAATGTGACACTCGAGTTAGTATATTTTCGCTACTATAATGAGCCGCTTATACAATCCATTCATAAATTTAGACTAGGTGGTTCATTGAGTAACCAATATACAACATAATATAGATTGGTTGATTTTTATGAAATATTTATTTACTACGCACGCGAAATTCTTATTTGAATAGGTCTTCTTGTCAATGTTGACAATATATTATTATATGTACATAGTTAGAAAATACGATACATACCTACTAGTCTAGTATAGATACATTGAAGCTAATTATACTACATATTGATGCATCGACATTGATTATATCATACCGAATGCAAAGTAAACGTAGAAGAAATGAGATATAGACAGTAGACACCTTGTTTCGTGCTTACAATACTTACAATGCGACCGACATCCATGATTTGATGTGGCGTCTATGCTATGTTATACAGTACATTATGTAATGAGTGATATATAAGAACTGATTAAGTCAGATTGGCATCCGTTAAGTTAAGTATTCATGGACTAGATATAGTACAATAGGTGAGTGCAAGGGGCTTTAGCACCCCCCCCCCTCCCGCCTCCACCATCTTTTGCTGTTTACTCATTTCACCTTCGTTCCGCTTAAGAATTCATTTATTATAATATATTAGATATTATATAATAGGCAGCTATATTCTTAGCTACTGTCTGTCTTTTTGTTGTGTTAATAGGCAAATATTATGCGCACCAACCACACCAAAGTAATTAAGGACACTGAATTTTTATTCTTATGATGTCATATACTAACTATATCCACTTGCAAATAGTTAGTATATTCAGTTTGTGTTACGGTTGAATGTACTGTTGAGTTTGTTGAGCTAGACAGACAGAGGTCAAATTTATGTATCGTTGAATTATTGAAATGACCATATTTAAATAGCAGTCTACAATATTGTATTACTGAATGTCATCATTTATATGTATAATTTATAGAAATTAATTTGCTTTGGTTAGGATTTATAACTAAAATAATAATCATAACAAAAACACCAGCAATAGTATTGCCTATATATTTGTTATAATATGTATAATAAATATCATTAACTAACTGATTTTGCCGGATTCCAATGATTTTCAGAATCTCTTCGTCCATGGCTTTATAGATTCTGATCATTGAAATCTTGAAATCAGTTAGTTGTCGTATATACATATATTGTAAAAATTAAACTTTTTTAAACATAGCTAAAATTAGAATCGAAGATGACTTTCTAACAATATTAACATCACGATAACTATGTTTAATTAGGCTAAAAATCGATATACATATTGTATGTGTTCCTTATGGTCCAGAATTACACATGTCAAAATTCATCTCTGTCGAAAAAATGAAAGCAAAGAAACGAGCTTAAACACAGTATATTAAAATATTCTTTAAGATACGTATAATGTTGCCACTAATGAAATTAATATACTTAGTAGTGGGCACCAATAATTATGTTTTATAATACTGGTTATTGCTTATAATATGTACATATAAATATAGATCATTATATACGATATATATATATATATATAATTGAAAGTTCAGAAAAATTAAGATTACAAAAATTCAAAGAATTCTTGTCTGTTATATTATATACGTAGGTATATTTGCTATTTTAGGTTAATTAATTTAATGAAATTAATTAATTAATCTAGTCATGATCTAGTTTCTTTTCTTCTTTAAAAATTTGCAATTTAGTCAAGATTATTTTCTGATTTCTTATTCTCTTATTTTTATAAACTTTTGAGTTTATATACAATAAACTGTATAGTAGGTATATCGTATAAATTATGTACATATATATTTATTTTTAATTGCCAAACATGATAACATATAATTCTTAATGCCTTTTTACATCAATTTCATCATTGGCTAAACTACGAACTTCAACATTATTACAACATTTTGTCTATGAGCTATTTTCTTGCCTTTCCTTTTGGTGACGCTGTCGTGTTTGTAGGTATTGTTAACAATTACCTCTTTTATGACTATTTTCAAAGACTTTCATCAATGCAAAGTAATAATTTATAAATTATTCACCGTGAAAAATTGCATAAAATACGTATATTTCAAAACATAGGAATCCCTATTATGATTAATTTATATGGTGTAAGTATATAAAAAGAATTAATATTATCATTACTACTATAATAGTATTATACTACTATTAAGAATTCGTTATTTTCTTAATAGTATGAGTTATGCTCAGTTTTTCGGATTCAAAATTTTGTATAAAAGCTTGATTATGGAAATTGAAATGTTTTTATTAAAGTATGAACCTCAAACTATATTACTTCCCGAAATGTTCCGCTTTACTCTGAAATTGTTATATTTTGGTTTTATCAATATGGCTTTCTTACTAAGATGCTATTATCTCCTAACCATACTCTATGCTCATAACCATATATGGTTAAGTAAGACTATGAGACTGCTTTTATTGATGAACAATTTTAATTTCTGCGATTCTGCCTAAAAATCTGCTACTCTTGATTTATCCGTTAAGAAATATATGTTTTCATGTTATCAAAATGACTAAAAGTTTGATTGAATAATTTCTTCCAGCAAAATCCAGCATGAAATGGTTTAATAATATTAATAATAACAATAATCTATCTGTGGCGTCATGCCTACATTTAATATTTTGTAAAAATGAATAGAGCTGTTAGCATCTCTCAAGCTAATTGCTGACGCACTTATTCTTGGCCTAACGATGCTACCGCATCATCTGATAACACTATGAAAAATTCCTTTTTAATTTATAGGTTTATGCAGTTGCTATGATTTAAATATTTGAATTTTTTTAAAGCTTATATTTCATTACGATTTGTTAATAATTGAATAGTTTGTTATAAATGAAATTTTTCTGTGAAAGACATATTTATGTCGGAAGATCACCGTGCAATTAGTCCTTATGCTAATTTTGTTCGTGCTCATAGTAATGAATATAATGGTGACTTTACAGATTTCGCAAAAACTTGTGCTGATCGTTGGCGGTGTTTAACTTTTGACGAGAAAAGCAAATACGCCTTAGACCTCTCACCATTTGGAGAGCACAAATCGTGGTATATGAACTTTTTCCGAAAACAGTGGCTTGCATTACGTCTTCAAAATCCAGATTGGTCTTCAAAAGAAGTTCGTTCAGAAATTATGAGAATTTATCACAAAGAAAAATCTTTACTCAAAGCAAAGTTCGGAAATTCTTCCAGCAATGGTTGTACGAATCCCAACTTGAACGGAAAAAGACCAGCAAGTTCAGATATTCCCAATGTCAGCAAGGAAGGATCTCCATCCAAACGACCTAAAGTAAAAGCTTCTCCTAAAAGATCAGTTCCGCATAAAATGTCTGCTGCGCCTAAAACTAAAAAGCCTAAAACTACAGCTAAACAGCCAACTATGTCTAAAAAGTCAAAATCAGATTCAAATAAGAAAATGAATGCTGGTAAAACAAATTTAAAACGTTCTCATTCTGCAACAAAGTCCACACCAAAAGCAGAGAAATTGGATTCATGTAAACCAAAAATTAAGACGTCATCTGCATTCAAATCCAAAGCTAAATCACCTAAAGTGAGTTCTATTAAAAAAACTATTTCCAAACCTAAGGTCAAACCTATGATTAAAGTAAACAAAACTATAAAATTAGTTTTGCCTAAAATCAAGTCGGCTAAATCAGATATGAAAGTTTGTTTACCAGAATCTAGAGCAGAGTCTAAAGGTAAGTCCCCTAAACCTGTGATGTCAAAGAATGCTGCTAAGTCAAAACCGTCAAAACCATCTAAACCAGCAACAATGAAAAGGGTACTACGTAAGCCTAAACTTGAACTTGAAATTAAGAAACAAAAACCGATGGCAATTAAAAAAAAATCTGTTGGTTCAAAATTTGATACCAAATCTAAACTAGGAAAAAAAGATTCTTTATGTCCTCCTAAATCTAAATCGGGATCTATTTTAAAGCCCAAAGCAAAAGAAAAATCGGTTAAACACTACCTTCCTCTGTTTCCTCCCTCCAAGACTAAAGAGAAGTCTGCTAAACCAATAAAAGATAAATCTATCAAACCTTATTTTTCTTCGTCTCCCCTTTCGGGAACTAAAGGTAAGACTACAAAAATGGGTTCCAAAGAGAAGCCTAAATCCAACAAATTAGGATTATCGTGTCCACCAAAATCAGGATCTATTTTGAAATCTAAAACAATTGGAAAAACTGTCAAACCTCAGACTAAAGAGAAGTCTGCTAAACCAATAAAAGACAAATCTGTCAAACCTTACTTATCTCCGTTTCCTCTTTCGGGAACTAAAGCCAAGGGAAAGTCTACGAAAATGATTTCCAAAATCAAAGGGAATCTTAAATCTGAACAATGTCATCCAAAGTTGATAAATAAATCAACTGAAAAGTTAAAACCAAAAAATAAAGTTTCTCCTCAAAAGAAAAAAACATTAAAAACAAAAGACAAAATCATTTCCCTAAAGAAGAAGCCTTTCAAGAAAATAATTCCCAAAAAGAATAATAAAATAAGTAAACCAAAATTTAACACTACAAAGAAAGCACCTACCAAAGACCCCAAGGCCAAGGTTAAGTCACAAAAAGGTACCAAGGAAAATGCAGAATCAAAGCCGCCAAAAGTTCCTCCGATGAGTATGCTATGTAACTTATTCTGTAAGCCTCCTATATGCACACCAACGGAACCTCCTCCGAAACCTGGTTTTATATGTGACTTATTCTGTAAACCTCCACTGTGTATCCCGGCTGATGAGTCATCTTATACTGATAAAAAATCCAAATCACCTAACGCCGCCGAAAAAAAACTGAAACGAAAGGTCAAGACTGACGATTCTGAGGTTTCACGGCCTCCCAAAGCGAAACCATCCTCTACTTCGAAGCCTAAATCAAAGCCTGAATGTAATCCTAAGGTGATGTCGAAGTCTCAGTCTATACCTATGGCTAAGTTGAAAACCAAACCTAAGCCTAAACCTAAGCCTAAGGCGAAATCAAAGCCTGAATGTAATCCTAAGGTGATGTCGAAGTCTCAGTCTATACCTATAGCTAAGTTGAAAACCAAACCTAAGCCTAAGGCGAAGTCAAAACCCAAGTCGAAACCTAAGCCAAAAGTCCAACCACCGAATTCAACTGATGACAAAGATATACTGAATAAACCAAATCTTCCGAAAGTTTGTTAAACAATTTTATTTCAGAAATAGCAACTTTACTTTGTAGTTTAAGACCAATTAAACTTGACATGTTATAGAAATGAGGTGAAATGGGCACCAATTTTGACACTCATAAAGTTGATAAATGTAAACTTAAATCAGCTTTATAAATTTATACGTTACCATATTTCCATCGATAATGGAATGGCTTTTATAAGGCGCGTAATATAACCCTTACTTGTTTAATGGTTAATAAATAAATAATTTTATACATGTAAATGTGTCTTTTTTTGTATTAGATTCGTTATATTTACGATTAATGTAATTTCAAAAATTCTTACTTCCATTATGTTTGACTATTAGGTCAAAGTAAATCTTTTAGACCATTTTTTTTATTTGATGGTCAATAAACTCGTTTTATATTTAAAACGATCTTGTTATATCATCATACATCCTAATACAAACATATAGAATTAATAATTAATATTTATTGTGAATAAAAACATTCTAAATTCATTAAAAATGGCTGAACTACATAATGACTTTCATTTTTGGTGCAATGGTGCCGTACTTGATAAAAATTTCCTTTTTGCAAAATATTACAATATACAAAGAATATAATATAATATGTAAAGCATAGAGTTATATACATATATATGTACATATATGCATAGGTTAAAATGCATAAATAATCTGAAATATGACATAAATTATATTTTGAAACTTAAGTTGAATTAGTATTTCTTTAAACGTACAAGTTAAACCCAATTTTGCGTAATTATAGCCGTTTATTAAACATTTAAACATTTATGTAAAAATAAGTACATCAAAATATCGTGTTTGTAAACCTTTTCCGCTTAATCTTAAAATTATTATAAAATAATCTTAAATTATTATCTAAACAAAAACGACTGTCGCAAAAATGAAAGCCAAGAACCATGCTCCTAAAAAAACGTTAAAGTGATATTGATGGTATTATGAATTACATCCATTAAATACATTTATATAAGAAGAGTGCCAAGATTTTAAAAGCAATATCAGCCATCTAATAAATTAATATAAACATGGCGCTAAGATATAATGGTTCCAACACTTTATGTTTAACATGCCTAAACGTATAAATAAATATGTAACATAAGTATAGTCTAAACTGAAAAATTCATAAAAATATGACAACAAAAATTATTTAAAAAATCGCGGCAATGGTATAAATTATATTATTTTACTATGTTAAACAAATTAGCTTACTTTATACAACTTGTTTTGCATAATTGTGGGTTTCATTGCTTTTGTAAAAATGTTCCATTGCCAATAATTGTTCATAATTTATACGTTTAGGCATTTTAAACAGAAAGTATTGTATCAATTATATCTTGGCACCATGTTTATATCAATTTTTTATCGCTGTATTATGTATCAGCATTATAGTTTTAACATTTTATATTTTAAATCTTGGCGTTCTTTTATATTCATTTTTTAATGGCTGTACTTTCTATCATCAATATCATTTCAACGTTTGTCTGTTGAGGAGCTCGTTTCTTGGCTTTCATTTTTGCGACGAAGTCTTTTTTGTTTAGAGTCATTAAGCGATAGTTATCGAGTTTTGATGAAGTTTTTATAATATTCTAAGCAGTAGGCATTTCAGTTTAATTTGTAGAATGGAATTACAAATACTTTTTAATAATCAATTATCCATCTTGATTTATCTGAAATTTTTTTACTTAAATTATCAATGAAAATTATAGATTTAATACATCTTAAGGAAGTACCTAACAGTTAACCACCAGGAAAACACCCGATTGTCACATGTTTAGAACTAACATTTTCTTTTATTTCATAAACACGTTATTGCAATTGTATTGAAGTTGTCTAAAACATCAGAAATATGAGCCCAATTCCACTGTTCTATGTATATCTAAAAATCTTAATAGTCGAGAAGGCGCTAAATATTTTTTGTGAATCGGATATATTTTCATATTCATGTGAACGTGAAGTAAAAAAGGATTACATCATTTCTAAAGAGGTATGAAAAATATATTGTGATATGTAGTGAAAACAGTTTTATAAGACTGTATATATATAAATAGATATATAAAAGATATATTCTTAAATCGAAAAAACCAATCAGTATCGCCCTCGGTTTTTGTAAAACTAACTAGAAGTATAAATATTACTATAACATTTGAAGCCTATACCAAGAAACAATTACTATCCAAAACTGGTTTATCATTTGAAAATGTTAATTTCAGCTCATTATATAAACCCGTCTCATTTGTTTAATACGACTTTCACGTTAAATTGAGACTTACCTTGTTTTGTATTTTAAGGAACATACAATAAGTCATTCGGATATATACGAATTTCACTATTAGAAAGTTATATATATTATCGATATCTCGGAGCCAATATTTTTGTTCTTTTTATAATTTGATGATGTATGTATGCGCATTAATCTCAACAACATATTATATTACATAGACATAGAGTTTAATCATTTTTAAGAAATAAAACACTGAAATAATTATTTTAAATATTGGCAGCAGAAAATGTACATGTTTAGATAGTTAAATGAGCATAGACGTTTCCTTTATAGCAAAATATGTTTTAAAATATAACATTACATAAATTATCATTGCGTTGAAACTAATACTGTACATAATTCACGTAGAAAAAATATCTATAATACAATTCTACCTAATATTATATTGCAAATTGTGAATTTGCACAGTGAAGTAAGTAGTATAAGGGTGTCTTTCTATACCATCCTCCCCCCCCCCCAATGACAATCAACTAAGACTTCAACCAATGGTATGACTTTGCGAGATTATAAGAGGCGTACGCTTACGTTACAGCTCATTCTGCTTGTAAATTAATTAGTGAACAGTCGTACACTCGTCTTTTCTTTATCATGCAATATACTGACAGTGACTACTCGGAATTTGACCATTTTGAATGATATTCTCGACTTTGATGAGTTGCCTAACTATAAATCTTCTCACCCGTCAATATCATCAGCACACACAGTCTATCTATGCTCTTGTCTTAACGCCGAAATCATCTCAAATGCTGGCCCAGTCCTAATTCCAACTTCTTCCGCTGGATTTATCCGCTCATCCCACAACCTTTTCAGCACAGCCCTACTCTGCCACTGTTCCAGCACCGACCACGTTTTGCAATCGGAATAGCAACTCTTCTCCCTCGCTGCAGAAGTTGTTAACAGTACAACCTTCTTCGAGTACATGATTCAAGGCCTCCTGCGTCTGGTGGAGGAATTCATCCAGAACAAATCAAACTGGATCATAGAATCGGAATCGGTGAAGTGGTTTGGTTCGACATGCACATCATGAGATATCATAGCATTCTCAAAAGGCGTTATAGGCAGAGTTACTTCGAGCTGCTTCCCGACTGAAGGCCAAGAAAGCAGTGATCTACGTCAATAGTTGAATTCGGAAGGACTGTTTCAAGTACGCCGTTCTCTCAGTGCTACATTTTAATGATGTCAACATCAACCGAAATCGCCCCTCAGCTTACAAAGAGTAAGAGTAAGAAATTTAATTTAATGGCCTGTACTTCCCCATTTTGAGCGACAGAACCCGGGTATTTGCATCAACATACTTCAGTAAGTTGGAAGAGGTGAATGAGAGTCACCCAGTCAGGATGTTCCGCGCTTGTATCTAACCACATCAAGAGGCCTATGGAGAGAACTACAGGGAGTCCATACTTATCAATATGTTAACATTCCAACGCAATGAGGATCATCCAGCACACTATGTGGGAGTTGTCCACGTTTATCGCCTTCTTAGCAGCTACTCGAGTAAAAACAAAAAATATCATTCATTCAAGCACTACGAACGCTCCCTTCAGCATTTTAAAAATGAGGAATACATAGAGAGACATTTGCAGTACTGCTATACCGGTCAACCGGAAACTCTCGTCCCAGCTGCTGATAAGTGTTTTCACAAGTTTGAAAAATGGCAAATCATCCAACGACACCTCATGTTGTCTACGCTGATATAAAAAGCTACCGGAGGAGAATACAGACAAGCCTCCATCGAAAACTTTGACAGAACGGATGACCCACAAGGCAGCTGCTATCTCCTATCTCCTGGTACCGCACCCAAGCTTGAAGGCCTCACCCATTCCAGGTCAATTCAGGGTTTTCACAGACCGAGACTGTATTTACGACGCTATGATATCTCTCACCAGTCTCGCGAAGGACGTTTACGACTGGAATCAGAAATGTGAGAAGCAGCCGATTATAATGACACCTTGGGACATTAGAGAACACCACTGCGTGCGAACCCGCTGTTATGTTTGTAATGCCCAATTCGACAAGTACGATCCAATAAAGAAGCACTGGTGAGTTCTAGAACACGACCATCTTACTGGTAAGTTAATCTTTATCTCTCTAATTTCTCGATATATTTATTCTCTATATACTTTCTAATAACTTTTTACCACTCTTCTTTTCTGGTGACTATTTTGGAGCGTCCTGCCAGGAGTGTAATTACAAGATAAGGCTGAAGGATAATTTTCTTCCGGTCTTTTTTCATAACTTCTGAGGCTTGACTCTCATATATTCAGCGCAGAGGCTCTTGGAAATGTTGCCGGATAAGAGTTATCTGTTTTAGCCCAGACAAAGGAGCGCTACATTGTCATGGATGTAGACTTCACAATGGAGGCCTCCTTTACATTAATACCTCAAGTATCCAAAACGACTGTGAAAGCACGTTTTATATGCTCCGCTGTTTAATGTAAACATTCACAACTGTGGTAACTGCGATTTCTTACTTTTACTTGTTATAACTTAAATATAGTTATTTATATGGATAAACTGGTTATTTTTTAAAATTTTAACCCGGATGCATAAGACTAAATAAGTAGTCAAGATAGATATAGAGAAATATAAAACGCATAATTAATGGACAAAACATTTAAATAATAGTACAACATGAACATAAATATAGGATAAAATGAATGGTTATCAGTCAGTTAATAGCAGTAGCACATCACCTTATTCACAAATCATGCCTGAGTCAAGTACATTCCTTCTGTGACATCTTTGACCATCGCATCCGCGCATTTCAGAGTAGGTTTCTTTGGTGCGGCAGGGATCTTCTTCTTCTTTTGGGCAGTAGGAGTCATCATTGCTGCTGCTGTATCCCCTGACGGCTCATTAGTCATAAGACAAACATCATAAGGAATTGGGGATTCTATCGGCTTGTAGCGAATTTGAACAACACGTAGGTTTAGACTCGCTACATAATCTGTATCTCCATGTTGTCCTAAGTAGATTCCATTACGAATTGGTAGCGACCGGGGCCGGTCATATCGTTCACCTTGTTAGCACCGGACCATTCAAAGGCACGCATATTACTGGACATTTTAGCCCAATATTTGTCCGCCGTAGGCGGGAAGGTAGGTCGTAGTGTTGAATTGACCAAGTAGGGTTCTTGCAGAGTCTTGGGCGGGCATGGTCCTCTAGGTTGAGAAAGCTTACAAGCTTCATGACAAATAATTGATATCTGGAAACCCGATAACCTGGTCATTAGGTAGTGGACACTTGAGACTTGTGATTATTGGTGATTTGAAGAGAAGTGTAGAGCCAGATTCATCAGTAATCAGGTTGTTGAAATGGATGCTTCTGGCATAGCTATAAGGTCGCATCTGTATTGAAGGAAAGATGGGTTGGTGGTGGGGCTCGATAATAAATTGATTAGTAGCAATATTGACAGAAAAAACCGAGAGAGCAGAAGCAGGAGAGAGCAGGAGCAGAGAGACGACCGTCTAACAGCGTGTTCAGCGAAGAATGATTGAGTAAAGACAAGCGCGCTCTTTTTATCCTCTTCCTGATCAGCCATTGGTCGCACGTAC
>JAYRBW010033037.1:0-12056 GCA_036023295.1 Invenusta paracnida | reverse complement strand
CAAAAAGTGCTTTTTTTAACAAACAACGACCCCCCCCCCTTTGCAATAGCTATAGGTACGCCTCTGACCCTGTATCTTATCTGAAGGAGAACGGGGTGCTGAGGTCTCCTCCTCCCCCGTCCGGGAGGAGGAGGACATTATATTGCAGAACATTATATTGCTATAATCTTGATGTTGTGATGTCTTGTGTAAATATTCCATCAGGTACAATTTTAAATTCAAACATCTTTATTAGATATTCTTTACAGAAAGCTATGCGAAGTCCCGCCTATCGATTTAATTGAGGTAACTCTTAGTTGAAGTTGAAAACAAGGAAATTTTAACAATTCGCAGATAATCGATTCTAGATTACCAATCTATCTAATAGTACATACTATGCATATGCTTAATTCAATTACTTTGAATTAAACTACTAAATATTATATACAATAAGTTTAATTGGTATGATGTAACGTGGCATAATTCAACTCACACGTCGGGAACACACGAGCAGATGGATTCTTCAAGAGATTTTGTAGAAATTTTGGTCCGATAAAACTGGCGGTGAGCTTCTTATTATCTAGAATCTTATCTAGGTACTCCTCTGTTGAGTTGTCTCTGTATGGGGAAAGGTTGAAAACGGATGAAAAAGGAGAAAAGATGTCAAAACCGTAATATACGAAAAAGAAAAGTTGATAGGAATAACATTTTTACATGTAGATAGGTTTCAAATAATAGTTAAGGTAACTGTTTATAAATCTACATTAATAGACCAAATTTTTCTTATATTGGATATTATTTTTGTTTGCGAAAGTATTAAGATAGATAGGGAAGACATACTGAAAAAGGTTCTAAAATATAACCGAAGGCTTCCATTACTTATATCACCTACACGTAATTATCTAAATGTGTACACCACATGATCATGAGTATTAATACTCGTTGGTTTGTACCTACTTTCATTAAATACAAAAAAAATACAAAATACATAAATGATTAAATTTGCGTAAAAGCGAAATTAAGAATTTAATTTATTGTTCATTTAAGGCTGAAGTCACAATATTACAAAATACTGCACTCACGCAATGACGTGACATATCCAGAGCAATGGTTCCTTTTGTTTTGCGAATTCTCCGTTAACGTTCCCCAATACCACTTTCAAATGCTTTAAAGCGCCCTTAATGGTAAGACCATACACCAGACTGTTCAAATCTAAGTCTATATAAATATTAGAAATAGGTTATTTGTAAATACAACGAATATCATATTATATTAAATTTTAAAATATCTAATTATTAAAATACACTTTTAAACTTTTGAAAGCTTCATACATTTGGTTTAACAGTAAAAAAATAAAAACACAGCTGGTTAATCCAAATAGCAAAATTTTAAGACTTTACATATAAAGAATGAACCGTTAATGAAGAATTAAGAATCATATCTATCTATATAGATATCTAGGAAATATCATAGTATTGAAAAGGTTAGTACCTTTTTTCCGATAGATAATTGTTGGATCTTCCAAATGCTGTTCAATTTTTTCAGCAGGCCAGTCTTCACTTAAATATATAAATATATATTTACTGCGGATCAGCAATTAAAAGAAATTACTTTTTTTAAAGATAATTTATCACATTCAAATAAGTTATCTGTAGCTGTGAGCTATATCGTAATAAAACAAATAATTTTATTAATAATTTTAAGTAAATCTTAATAAAAGAATTCAATAATATCACAATTTAATACAGCTCTTAACAGTTATGTATTCCTTCATAAATTCACAAAATTACTATAGCAAACATAAAGTGGTAACAATTATACAACACTTACTCAATTATTTGTTTTGCGGTAACGCAATTTGCTCTCTGGAACATTAAAAGTTCGAATAGTTAGTAACAGAAAACCCTATAATTAATTATCATTCTAAATAAAAACACACATTCCTTCAAAAGATTAAGGACTGGCTATATTTTGCCAATGGATAAGTACGCATAAAATAAGAAATCGGAAAAACAATACGTTAAGAAATAAATGGTATTTAACAATAATAAATAGTCTAATAAGAGGCAGTAAAAATATTAAGGTCAGCAAATTAAAAAAAAATCCTCATGTCATAATATTAAGATGCAAAAGCATAATTTTAAAACGCTGGAAAAAAAAAAAAAATTTAAATTAAAAAATATGGGAATTAATTACCTCTTGATTTAAAGAATTGTATTTTCTTTCACATTTGAAGACTGAAAATTGGTAATAAATATGGTAAATAGATAACTAATCTAATAAAATAATGTAGAAACAGCTACAAATGATAGACAAAATATGTACAACTGGGAATTACTACCAAAAACAAAAATGATCTAATATGCGCACAAGGAAGATTTGTGTATAATTTTGGCGCAAGTTTTTTTTTAAATTAAATCACGTGCTATAACAGATTGCGTATTTTTTAAGCATGAAATAAAAAATAACAAGTATAAATGGAAATTAAAGCACAAGACTTTTTTTAATCGAAAATGATTGATAGTAAATAAGTTAAAAAAATAAATCAAAGGCAACATCAGACAAGCGATTGAAGCAATTGTCTCAAATAAAATATTATTATAATAAGCATATTATATTCTGTACATACCATCATCGTATAGTGATGGCACGCCTAACATCTGCAAAGTTGATTTAAGAGTAGAAGAATGTTCAAGGCGTGGAACTTGCATATCCTTTAAAGTGTACATTAGATTAACGAGCACTGATGAGTTTTTGCTGGAATAGGAAGGAACTTAATACACACTGCAGTTAATCTAGCAAATACGCTTATAGAGAAAACATAGTTTGTAAAAGCGCAATACTTCGTATACATTAAATTGTGACGAAAGTAAACTATTATAATAATACATAATCATGGTTCATAAGCAATTAGTAAAAATAATTTTTCCTGAATCATTATTATAGCGATTTTTAAATAATTATAATTATAAAAAAAATGTTTTACTAAATTATACTATCGAGTAAAACCAACAACATGTAAATTTTTGTATAGTCTGAAAAAATGATTTTTTTTTCAAATTTGGAATATTTGACATGTCTTTGGAGAAAATCTATGAAATGTAATGATTTTAATAGTACACTTAATATAATAGACATACATATTTACCGATTCATACATCCATCAAGTACATTTAAATGAAATATTATCTCCAAAATGCAAGTAAGGGAACAAAAAATTAGTTAAAATAAAAAAATATAAAATGAAAAAATTGTATCATACTAATATAATGTACTAATATTGTACCATAATAATTATAAAATAATTTTATAATATGATAAGCCTGGACTAAAATAGTAATTATCATGTTAATATATAGCATTTAAATGCACACAGAACATTGTTATACAGGCTGTGCCTACATTGCCAGGAAAAAATATATATACTGAAAATATATAAGGTAATAAACAGCTCCAAAATGGGGACAAATCCAGAGAAAAATAAAATGATTCTGTATATTTATTTGAACTTTTAATTAAACTTATTCACAAATATTAATTAATATAAACTTTTTGAAAAGTTACATAACATAATGAGTCCCTTCTAAAAGTGGAATCATTAAACTTTTGGAATAAACGATTTTTTCACTCTTTACTTTACTTTAATGGATAAATAAAACGAAAAATATATTTTAAAGCAAATCTATATAGACTACTTTTTTTATGAATCGGCAAGTACATTACATAAACGAAAGTAACTATTATTCATGTAAATAACTATGTTTAATACTCAATGAAGATAACCATTTTATTGATATTAAATAAATTCAAATCTATATTCTCGCTTCGATTTGGACACCACACGGGCAGAGGCGTGTCAGGAATCAGATACTTGAAATACTTCATTTTTATGGTACCGCTGAATAATTCAGACTTTTGGAATAAATGACTCCTGATTTTTCTAAAATGCCAGTTAGTAATAACTTATAATAAATATTAATTATTTTCCATGACTTCCATAACAATTTTAATTTTTCTTGATTTCCCTGATTTCCTTGACCGCTATGAACCATAATAATATACATATTTATTATGTCATTTAAAAATAATAAAGTTTAGGCTAATTTCACTTTTTGATAAGCTGCGTGGTTCAAAACGTTCGTACAAACCCTTGGCATTGGTTATGGAGGTAGAATAACCATATCAATAGTACTTATAACTATATGTAATATAAGATATTTAAATGTCACCTATTCGAGACTATCTTGACAACGTATTCTATCTCTGATGTACCAAGAACGCCCAACTCGTGTAGCATTCGAAATAGTCGGTAGAAGTTGCCTGTACTGAGATCTTCTTTGTAAATGCCCCATTTGAGAAGGTGTATGACATGCCGGCTCTTGTACTTGGGATTCAAAATCTTAACCTTGGCCTGTTTGACATGATCGAGTATGTCAATAGCCGCTGAAAATCCAGAGGTATGTAATGCGGATGAAATTATTGGAAAATAATAGACAAACTATAAACACGTTAAAACATTAAGCATATATACAGTCTACACTATACTCATTAGTACAAATAATACAATTAATCTGGGATGTTACTGTTGTAACCGGTTTTCGTTTTGAATTTATAGACAGAAAATTGGGACAGTGAGTTGTTGCCATTGGCTTTTTACAGACTGACTTTCTTAAAAATGAGCCAATAACACTTTTCTAAGCAAAGTCTCATTACGGAATCCATCGTAAACAGTGGCGATTATTTTATCTCTAGTAAGCTGTCTGTAAGTACAAATAATTTACGTATGATAAGTTAATTATATGAAAAATTATACGTTACAAATCGAGAAAGATTAACTTTCAAATGAACAATAATAAATATAATCACTCAAATTAAAGTAGACAGAAATCCACCGAGGCAGTGAAGACCCTCCATATATCCTTTGTGATTTGGGTACTGTTCCTTGAACATTGCTTTTTTTAATAAACAGGAGTATTTATTATTATAAAGGAATTGTAACTTTGTTATAACAGTGTTTGATAATCATTTAAATGAAGCTTTTTAACGTGTTTTGAAACAATATTTGTCATTTATTATATGGTAACCTAAAATATATTCAATAATAATATTTATAATTAGTTTGTAAATGATTTTGGCTTCATATATAAAATAACAATCAAGAAAATGATTATAAACGGTAATGGCAGACAGACTTACCTTCCAAGCCAAAGATAATACCAATTCTGTTTGACAAAAAGATGATGTTAGATGAGTAATCGTGACAGGGGTCTTTAGTTATTTGACTGGAAAAACGGAAGCCAATAAATAGCATTACAAGATATTTAAACAAATATTTTTCATGCTACCATGACTGTATTTTAGTAATATCTTAAAATTTAGATGTTAGCTAGATATAGCGTTATATAAACCATTTGAAACTGAAATTCAAATATGTTTTCAAAATTATAATAAAAGTAAAATAGTATAATATTCAATAAATGCTGTAAAAAGCAATGTCCAAGGACTATTTTCATTATATTAAGTAATGCTGTTTATTACAACCAATTAAATAAATGGCAAATTCGAAGTCAGTTTCTTTTAATAGCTGTTTAAATTATAATATATAGCAACATTGTTATCCTACATGAATACTCTCTATACAAAATTGATACTGAAATTTCACTTACTATTCTGTTAAAAGTTGATTAATGCGGTCCATATCAACGACATCTCTAAAAGTATGCTTCACTGCCGCCAACAAAAGCACATGCGAGGAAATGGTTGTCTTGACACTGTCCAAAATTTCCATTTCAACTGCCGTATCTCCGGATTTTATAGCAATGGTTAATTTGGTTACTAGGTCATCTGATATCTTCCCAGATGCCTTCATATTTTAATAAAAGCGATAACAAAAAATATTATAACAATAGTAACTACCAATAATCAAATTAAAAAATATAATTGAAACGTGCTTGTAAAGATAATTTCAAAAGTAAAAAGTCAACAGCAAATTCAATAAGCACATTTTAATTGAGCTTAAATAATATGAAAATGAGTATTTATAATTTGTTTTAAAATAATGTTTGTCTTTTTATAATAAATAAATAAAAATTACCCGCTCTTCCATTGTTTGAGCCTAAAATAGAATAGAAATAACGATCAAGTAAGCATAACAATGATATTTAATAAAATCGTGTTACTACTTAAAAATGAATTGTATTAATAATTTGGGTACATTATTCAGACATCTAAGACAGTTAAGCTGTTTCATGACTTATAGATTTGTAATATTACACGTAATTTTTGTAGAAACCTGACGATTTTATACGATTCAACACATCCAATAAGAATACCTTTACTTTGTACCCTGTAATAGATAATTAACATGTTTATTGCTTTATGCAACAGAATCATAAAAATAATACCCATTACTCTACAATTTACATTGAAAAATGTGTTAAACATATTGAATGAATAAAATAAGAAAAATACGTTAATAGTAAAATATTTGATGCAATTAATCACAAAAATAATGTTTATTAATTACACCATATATATTGCAACTAGTGCTTCTTTTTTTTATCTAATGCTGCACAGGGCGAAGCACCGATTTATATTTATTAAATGATGACCGTTTTTGATAACACTATTTTTTTTATTTGATAACTGAATGGGACACAAAAATCTCATATATAATTTGTGAAGAAATTAAATGGAAATGATATCTTTATTTTTGAAAAATGACAAAATAAACTGTATGCCCTCAAACTATTTAACCACAAGGTATAATATTTGAAATATCTAATATTATAGTCTTAATAATAAAATAACTATAGATGTGAAAATATTTTTGGACTATTTTCTTTTAAGAATCACCATAATTACATATTATATAAGAGTTTCACATGCATTTCTTTGTATGATTTTATAAATAAACCCTATTAGTAAGACTGTTTCTTACTTATAAAAATTCAGTCTTTATGGAAGACTTTATAGAATGAAAAAATATCATACTATAATTATACATAATTATAAATCTTTTTTTCTTACAAAGTTTGTAACAGACTAAAAATAAATTGACACTTGACAGTTGTTACTAAAATTAATATAATCAATAATTGTGCTCAAAATATAGTTAGTCCGATAAAAAAAGTAGGAAGAACAGAGAAACGTTTTATTTATAATGAGTGTTAATTCAATAAAATAAAGATACAAAATCTATATCGCAAAATAACAAAAATAACTCAATATCCTCAAATTTATTCGCAACACAGATAATTAAAACGTAATTTTGTTATAACAAGTAAAATGACCCAGTGAGGCTTTTGACAACAAAACTTTTGTTTGGTCAATTCTCCTTCTAAAAAACAAAACAAATAATGCACGTCCAGGTTTAAAAATACTATTTTCGAAATTTCTAATATTTGAAAATTATCGACTTATTTGAAAATCAATATTTTTACGTTAATAATTATTAAACTTCAAATTTATACCTTTTTAATGCCTTGTACACATGTTCAAACCAAATTAATCATAGAAAAGTAATAGAATAGAAGAGACACGCCAATTATTAATCGTCGATATTTCGTGTGCAAGCGACTAATAACCTAGAACGGGTCAAATCCAAGAGCTATATATAGACTAACGCATTTTATATGCAAAAATGGAACGAATGTAACATGATTCCGCTACTTATATTTTTGCTAAGGAATAATAGTTTTACTAAAATTTTATATAATTCAAAAACTGAAGATTTATATTTTTCAGATATCTGAACGGAAAACCTGTAGATACTATTAAATTTAAACTAGCTTATTGTAATTGTTTCCTTATGGGCTTACGTGATTTTTCGCACCATTATGATTGTATGTCTGGTCTTACTCCGCCAAAGAAGTTGCTCATAAATTTAGTTTCCGGTTTCCCTCCCATTCACTCCTATTTCTATACGCTTTGCATAAACAATAATATTAGAATCGATAAAATCTTCAGCTTCACGTTTGCAAATTGGTCACGGGTTGCTTTTTTAAATCAATAAGAATTCTGCTTGACAAAAAATATTTAACAAATTTCATTAATGTTTAATTAATGTCAAGTCAAGCCATCAAGCCAATCGATAGGCTCGCCAAGTCGACTTGACCGTATATAGACGTGTAAGTTTGACTTTACGAGCTGACTTGAACGTGCGTACATAATATGAACCCTAAAAAATAGTAAGCCTGTCACAAAATATAACACAGTTTTAGTTATGAAAATGCTTTGTCAAAATTTAGACAACCAAAAATAAAATTAATTTAAAAAATCAAAAGTTTGCATACCATAGGAAGGTGCATCAAAAATGAGTATTTTTCCTGAAATGAAAAAAAACTGACAATAAATCTTCACTATACATGTATAGTGATGTAATGTATACATGTATTGTATAATCTCACATATGTTACGATTAATATTATAATATACAGTTAATATCACTGTAATGTGAAGCAAATAAAAATGTTGTACTCACCTTAGGAATCTCCAATTTCTTTAGATCTTGTAAAATGCAGTTCAAATGGTTAATTTCATCGAAAACCATTTCAAATTTCTGAATGAAAAGAAGTCATTATCAAATCATTATATGAAGGACAAAAATGGTTTCAATACCATATTTTACAATATAAATTATAATAAATGTAATAATATAATTATAAATAATTATTATTATAATAATAAATTAAATTTTAATACATATTATATAATAATACATAACATTATGCAGTACTATACAGACTATTAATAGTAGTATAATACTAACTAGATGATTTTTTACTAATAATGTTATGAATGAATAAAAAATGTTTTATTAATCCTATCAGTGGTGATATTAACCGTAAATAAAACGAGTGCAACAAAAACAAAAGATTAAAGATATAAAGTTGTATTTAACATAAAAACGAAAATCAATGATTGCTAAAGTTACTGAAATATAAATTAAATAAATCAGAGGAAAATCACTTTTAATTTTCACATTTAAGAAAAACGTAACCCATTTTTACGTACTGTCGTACAATTACTAATAGAATAATCATTTACTATGGTATATAAAACGTCTATTATTTAAAAGTTTAGTTACACTACCTATATGACAATACCTGTTGTTAACATCCCAATCATACAAATATTACCTGTTTCTCCAGCGCAGACAAGTAATCGAGAATGATGTTCTGATTCTTAGTGTATAGCGAGCCCTCTAAACCAGCCAGGAAAGCTCGAACAGGGCGGAAATGAAAGGTCGCGAAGAGCTTTACTAAGGCCGGCGGCTTAATATCCAGATCGAGGAGACGCATGATATGCCTTGGGCCCCGATTTTTGTCGAACAAAAAAGAGTTCATATAACCAATGTGTGAAGAGAAGATGGCTTCTGCCTCGGCTTGCTGGTCTTGGGAGAGGTGGTAGGCTAAGCGCCCGCAGTCAAATAGGGCCTCATAGGTCGCACAGGTGCCCTAAAAGTGAGTGTCAAAAATGAACATATCCCATCATAAAGGCTTAGTTTTTATTAAATAATAATGCTAAATATTTAGTCATGGCTGAATAATGGAAATTGAGCAGTTTTCGATAAGCCAATAAACAACATACTCATTCTTAGAAGATAAATATCACACAAATGACTTTAAAATAATAAAAGTATTAAATAATAAATCACATAGTTCTATTTGTTGTGAAAGTTTTGTTTTTTTCTTTTAAAGTTTCAAATAAATTCGAACTGGACATACCTTTGATATCCGAGAATTGACTTGTGTTCTTGTTTGACCAAATTGAGCCAAGCGAAATGAGTACTTTACAATGAAGTCAAAATGAATGTAACTCGAATTGACAATTGTCAAGAAAGAATAGATACCTGTTAATATAATAAAAGTTTTTAAAAAAATTCCTATATATTTCGACTCAAACATAAAGTATAAAAGCATACCTTCCATCCCAAACATCTCTTCGGAATATGCGATCAGTTTATCGAAAAGTTTTCCATTCAATGAATGTAGGTCAAATTTCTTTATCAGGTTAACTAATTGAGCTAGGTAAACTTAACATAAAAATAATTATGTAATACGTTAAAGTAATTGAAATATAAAAAAAAAGATTATTTACACAATACAAGAATATATAATACAAAAACTGTTTTCAATTATTTCAATAACCTATATTGTAATATTATAATAGTATAATATATTAATAATGCTATAAAGATATATTCTACTTATTCAAAGCTCTTAAAACTAACCTGGATCTTTGCTATTCCTTATCAGATCGATAACAAAAGATGGTGAAGTCTTATATTCAGAGAACATTGGAGTATACAAAAATTCCTCGAATACATGTAATGGCTGTAAGAAAAGTAAGAGAATTTAAAATCAACCATTTATGTTAGATGCAGTCAGAGATTATACAAATAATAAAGACACGCATAAATTTGATTTAATTAAAATAGTCACTTAAAATTAGAACACATGCTTCGAAATTACAGAATTACTAAAAAACAATACATGTAACATTAAACTAAATAATCCTACCAAATATGGAGGGAACTAGCTTACCACTTTGTTGCTAATGAGCTCGATAAGCAGGGACTTGAGTGTGTGGTAGAAAGATACAGTCTTGGGCATGTAGCTGGTTATATCAAGGGCCTCTAAAAACTTGCCCCGATTAATGATTCGCAGAAGAAAGGGGATAACTTGGTGAACTAAATCCTTAATGTGCACTGTAGGTGAAAGACCAGCTTGTAGGATCTGTGAAATTGAAAATCGAAAAAGGACAAAATTGTGATATTATATAGATATTAACACGATTATGATCAATAATAAGAAAACCAATTTTCTAGTAACTAATTTGCCTACTAAAAAAGCAAGTCAATAATCATAATATACTCCGTTTACAAGAAAAGGACATTTGGCCTCTGCCGTTTGACCGCCAGCTGTATTATACAATATGTATATTTGAAAATTAATGCATACATGTTAATAACATACACAATAAACTCTAATATTAAACAAACCATCTAGGAGAACGAAATATTTAAGCAATGTTTAAGGACTATGGACATCATATTATTAATAAAATCAATCATTTAAATAAAAATTATGAAGATGAATTCAGATAACTTATATCACTAATCATTAGATATTTTTACCGATATACACACAACTTAACACACATACATAAAAGTATTGCAAATGATAAAGTACATTAATATGCTTTTAGTTTGAAGATTCCAGATGCGGTTTCCTTTAGTTTTCAATTAAGTATTAGCAATTTATAATGATGTAACAACAATAGGTAAAAATATTAGTTAAATAACTGCAATCATTGTGCTCGAATGAATTTATGAGTAATAACTAATAGATTTACTAATAAATATGGCATTGATGCCACAATAAATTTTCAATTCATTAAATAGAGTAAACAGTTAAATATAATACCATTTTTTTATTGTATGCGTGATGAAATTAAGAAATAAAGTTATTTCACAATCGCAAATATTTATACAACTCAAAAAAGGGGTGTACACCATTCCGCTTTATATAATAAAGATGGTAATTTAAACCAACACAAGAAATCTATTTGCTATCTTACAAAATATATCATATTCATCCTTTCAAATACAAAAAATAAATGACAACTTATGTGGACAGTTATCTTTATGTGTATCAAATAAGTTTTGGAAGAGAATTTGAAAAAATTATACTTCACTTGGTAAGTTACTTATTCACCGCCGGTGATGTTTCGCTTATTAAAAAATAGAGCTATTTTTTAAGTTACTTATTAAAAATAAAGTATTTATATTTTTATTGATTTCATTGATGTTATGTTTCATTATGTTTATTTATTACGTTTATCAATACAATCTAAAACACAATTCTTTTTATCTTTTAATACTCAATGTAGGAAATACTCTCTCGTTATATAATAAATCTCTAATCCTTCATCACCATAACTTTTGTGTTTTACAAGAAATGTATTCTTTGGTTTTTTATCATTTATAGGACCTAGGAAAACAGTTTAATCTGGGTAGTCTTTTAATATTCCTTAGTTTAAGTTTAAAAAAATTTGTAATGTGAAATAGTCGT
>JAYRBW010033026.1:0-12056 GCA_036023295.1 Invenusta paracnida | reverse complement strand
TGTTTAATTTTACGTTTCAATCAGTTATTTTTTAATGTGAAATCAAGTCAGGGATTCTTGTGAAAAAGTCAGGGAAATCAATACTGCTCAGCTGCTGAGAACCATGATCAAAGCTACTTGTTTCTGTATTTTACTATTTTAAAGCTATTAAAAGTGTCAATAATTTAGTAAGTATTATATTATTTCTTCATTGTGGCGAAGTAGACATTTTAAATATGAAGTAACCTCCTCATTCTTGACTTCCCCCCTTCAACTACAGGAAGATTAAGGTGTGGGACCTGGAGGCAGCCCTGGACACGAGGAGCCCCGCAAGTTCCCTGTGTCTAGCAACCCTCACCAAACACACTGGTCGTGTATTCCGTCTCCAATTTGACGATTTTCAGATCGTCTCTTCAAGTCACGATGACACGATTCTTATCTGGGACTTTCTCTGTTCTCCTGAGTCCGATCGACTGGGCCAAGAATTGGCTGCCTCAGAACCTCCTGCTTAGTAAACGATTTGATCTTTGGACATGTGAGTTTTACTCTCTGACATAAGTTAAACAGCTGTTTTTGACACATCCTTATCCCACAAAACGTATCATATTTAAGTTGTCCAAGTAGCAATCAAAAAATAATAATTTCACTGCCAGATTACCTTCAAAATGTTACTGTTAAAACATGAGAAAACTTTAAAATTTGGAAGTTGACGTTTTCGACTGTATAAACTCTAGATTATATTTCACTAGATAAGTAGATGCACAAAATTGCCTTATTCCGCTATTCTACCATTAATCTTTCATAATCATCACTTACCTGTCAACTCCTAACGCTCAATAATGTGCCCTTCATTATGAGTTATCGTTTTTTATTTGGCTTATTATTTTCTTCCAGACGTTAAACAATAGGGTGATTTGGGTGACTGTAGAACACCTTTTTTCTAATCAATTGTTGCCTATGACTTTATTTATATTGTAATTTGTTTAATAAACATTCTAAATAAGTAAAAATTATATCGTTTTAAAGTAAAAACAAACTTATATAGAATAAATTATTTTCCAAAGATAGTAATCATTTCGGGTAATATAGAACAGTATTAAACTTAGCATATTAAAGTAATCATTATACTGTATTTTTGGGAACAGGGAAGGCATTAATATTATGGATACAGTATATAATGTATAGTGTCAGTTAAGTGCATTCTAAACACGTGTATCCGTGAGGATTGCGTCTGGGCATACCAGCACAGTCCACATGTTGCCATGAGCAAAATGTGGTACACGGAATCCAATCGGATTGAGTCACGTAATCGTATAAAAACAATCGTAGTTACTTCTACTGCCTCAGTACATTGGTTTCGGGAGCTTTCGCGTAAATGATCAATTGGAAAATAAAGTTCCGCTGGATCCAGTAATAGGAAATATGAAAAGGGCTTGAATATTTTTAAAAGGTCTAGTTTTGTTCTAATACAGACCTGCCAACTGTCCCACTTTTCGCGGGACAATCCCGCTTTTTGAGGCTGTCCCGTGAAAGTAGAAATATGTCCCGCGTTTTGTATATATTGCTTTAAAAAATATTTTTAACGTTTTTTTAATAACAGCAGTTTTAGTAAATCTTGTGATTCATTTAAAAACACAATAGTATATAACAAATGAGTCTATAACATTAAAATATACAGTATTGGACATTATTTAGTAATGAAAGGTGTGCAGAATACTTGAAAAATGTATCTGAGAGAGTAGATATATTATTGATTTTAGATGCATTTCCACATGCAAAATGTTAGGTTCGGTTACCGCCTCGCCATGGGACCCAACTCCGAGGGAATACTGTCCCACTTTTCTATGTCATTAAGTTGGCAGGTCTGCTAATATGAAATAATAAGTTAACACAATGGAATAAATAAGTCAGTTTCATTTTATATTAAGATCTACTGTTGTTCTTTACTGATTACAGTAATGTATAAATAGGTAATAAACATTTATTCTTCATTACATTCTTGAAAGATTAATACTTGTGTGTAATGACTTCCATGTATTTTTATAATTAGGTTCCTTTGCCTTCTTTCTCATTCCTGAAATGAATATAGCTATTAAATATTACAATATACATATATATATGTATACCAATGTCATATACGTCATATAATATGTATCTACACTATATCCGAAGTTTACCTGATGGTACCAACTTACGAATTCGATGTGATCAACGAATATTTTAAAATATATTTACTCAATCAATTAAGAAAATTATTTAGTGTAGAACTATAGAAGACATTATTAGCCTCTCATTTAAAATTATAATAATTCAGTAATACACAAATTATTGATATTAAATCTTCATTCAACTATTTAACTCAATAACACGGAAATAGTCAATGAATGCACGATTATAATAGGTAATGTGAACATTTTAATAGGTTGGTTTTCAATTTGATGCGAAATTATAATTAATTATTAACTGAATTATTTGGCATCGCATATCAAAAATATGTTTTGTAAAGAAATAATTGATCAAAATATATTACCCGGCTAATTTATTGTGTTTTCGAAAAATGAAATAATAAGTATATTATAAGCAAATTAACTCTTATTATAACAATCAGTTTTATAATTTGCTCTTTATAAAAAACCAAGTTCGCAATGAAGCAAAAGATAGCACATGGCAGACCATCTTATTGGTTCATAAGCAAATTTGAATTATCAGATTATATTAATACTGATGCACAATGATGAATTGGTGTGCCCACAATTCTGATGGACTGATGCACAAGTTTGATGGAGTACGAGAAGCAAGTTTATACTTGTTGCACTTTACTGTGTCCCACATTCGCCTAATTTACACTAAATACGATTTCTGGGTTCATCGCACGAAAAAATATTTCCTTCATTTAAGTTGTGCCCATTGATTCCATGCTAAAATTTATATGTAAATTTCATGAATATATTTCCTATAGGAATAAATTAATAATTATTAAAATATATAACACACTTTTGTTCTTTGTGTGACATTTTTGACCATGATTGTTTGTATATTAAAACATATACTTTTGCATATGTGTATTTACATATTTATAACACTTAGTTGAAATAAAAATATTCTGATTAATTAAGTGTTATTCAATTATAAAACAGATTACAACACTATATTTGTTACTTTATGTAATAATGTCATAATACCGTGTGTATATCGTTGAATTAATTTGAAATTTGATAACTTTACATAATATGATGCCTCGACTTACACTTCTTCAATGAGATGAAATTTTGGCTCTTCATAAACATTGGGGTCTATCTCTTCAGCAGTTGGGTGATCAATTTGATGTTCACAAATCATCAATAAGCCATCTCCTGTCCAGAATATATGTAGACTAACACAGACAAGCCAGCTTGCTTACAATGGCCGTTAAAGTAGCTTGCGGTTGTATCTTCCAAGCTTTAATGCGGACTTAAATGATACTATTATTTATAAATCCATGGTTTTATTATGCCCACTGATGTATTTATTTTAGTGTGTTCGAAATGCTAGAGAAAGTTTCGTTTATATATACCGTTTTTATATACTACATATTATGTATAGTTTTTTTAATGGCAAAACATTGCCTATGTGGTATTTGTAAATCTGACGCTAGATATGTTCGAGAATTACATACAATACAATTTTTTAATGTCCCCAAACTTTGAAAAGGTTATAATATTTAATATATATATATACCATTCTGAAGTAATTTGTAAAACGAGCAATTTTATGTCAGCAGTGGATTAATTCTTTTAGTTTAATTGGATTTAAGAAAGTGTCATGATTTAAATAATCAAAAAATTATACCTAATATGTATATATTTTTTAAGTTTGCAGCATATTAAACATATTTTTATTTATGGACACCTTTAAAAAATATCCAACTCGTATTCCAGCAAATTATGAATCAAATTTTCGTTTTATCAAATGAATAACATTTTCGGTGTACGTACTATTGCTGACATATTCATCAGGGGCATATGTTCTCCCAAATTTGTTTAAAAGTGCATTATTTATATGTATTTTAACTTTATCTTGTATTCTTAAAACTCAGTATTAAAAAAAACTAAATTTAATTTTCCAAATCTGTACCAAAATGATTTTATAAATCCCCCCACTCCACATTTTGTTAAGACTAATGTAAACGTTGATGAATATTTCAAATTTAATAGTAAATTTGCATTATTTTCGAGCCGTTTTGAGTAAACTAAAATCTTTCATCGCCAAAGTTTAATGAATTATTTATTGTAAATTTTAAAATTTTGCGCTACTATTATCAATTTTTGAGTAAAATTGTTTAATCTTTATTGCATAGATCCAATCCAAATTATATTCATTAATATAAATTGCTTACTATTATCTTAAATATTGTAATCTTAAACTTAATTGAATATTGTTATCTCATTAAAGTCAACATTTTAGTTGTATTTAATTAAAAAATTTGCATCAATGGCACCCTTTCGATTAGATAATAGATATATTTTGAAATACATAAATAGGCAGTACAACTATTAACCTATGCCTACTCTTCTTACTTTATTTCAGTCGATAAACATTTTACACTACGCCATTGCATTTTACTGATACAGTATACATCTTTTTTATAACACTTTTAAATATAACTTTCATCGTTACGTTACAATATTTTCTATTAGATGCATTGTGCACAACATTAAATTGTTAAATTAAATACTGCATATCAAAGTAGGTTGCTTAGTATTTATTTATGATTGTATCTTAATTTGAGATATGTTGTTTTTGTTTATAGTGTATAAGGCAAACCACTTTATTTCTTGCTACATATAAAGTATCTAGGTAGTGATTCTGTACAATATACACAATATTGTGTTTCGAATAAAAGAAAGGTCTCTGATTATTCTATCCTAATAGACACATAGTTGTTTCTTGTTAATGCCACTAAACTTATTTATAATATTTAGTAAAGGGTTACTAAGTCCGAAAACATAAAAAACCTACACAATTTTTCTTTAATAAATAAATTATTTCACAAAATTTTCATAAACAATAACAATGCAAAAGCAAAAATAAATATTGATTTTCGAAAAATGGGTAAAAGGTATACTTTTGATAATACTAGCTTATTTAGTGAAACTACTCATTGTAACAATATTTTAAGGACCATCAAAATATCTTTCCAACAAACAACAAACTAAATGTTATTTTTCTAAGACTTATGGTTCTTATTAGGGCGGCTACAATGCTTACAATGCCATCCTTTTATATCAATTATGCGTTATCGATTGTTTAGCCGACAAGCTGAGATATAATTGAGTGCCTTGTCTATCTGTCCTGAGTCTATGGTCCAGAACTATAGAAACTGGACCAGTAGAAACGAAGCCGCTCAGGACGTCCATCTCTATCCACTTCAAGAGAAGACCGCCTCATTTGCATGACAATTAAAGCAGCAGTGGCAGGTAGAATATAGTGTCCAGGCCTCAATTACCATTCTAAAAGATTTGCTCAACAAAGTAGGTTTGGTTGAACGGGTTGCACACAAACACCACTCCGAAGTCAATGTCATCGACTATTAAGTCTCAGATAGACTCAACAACACAAACATTGGACAGAAAAACATTGGTCCAACTGGTGTTTTTTAGACAAGAGTCCAGTCCATCTCATTCCAACGATGCTACGTATGAAAACGAGGAGGTATGGAAATTGTCACATAATCTGAGACCCACAGTTCGTTCATCAGAAGGAAAGATTGACATTTTTGGCATTTTTAGTTCAACATTCCTGCTGAACTATTTGATAATCTTATTAACTCAATGCAACGAAGAGTTATCAACGCTTGTGATCATTAAGTACTGATTCATTCAATTCAACTCAAATTATATTATATTATAAATATTATTATTGCTATGTATATTAGATATAAATAAGAAATTAAAAAAATAATTGAACATTTTTTATAAAATTTGTGTTGCAATTATTTCTGGCAGGGTTTTATGTACAAATTTCATCCTATCTTATAATATAACAAAGGCACTTATTACTGGCACTTATATCATTTAAATCAGTGTTACTTAATTAAGAACTTCCAACCGGATATTTTCAATATGTCGACACTAAACTCGTTTCATACCTTTGCTTACCACTGCATTGTTGTTGTTTTTTTTCAGTTAAATACGTAATCTAATTCTTTTTATATCCTACTCTCATTTCAACCAATGCGTCAGATCTTCCCAATCGTTCAATAATATCCCACAATTAACTGCCACGTGTCTATTGATTGGCTGTTTTCCTCAGCCAATAATTGAATCAGATGCCCTATGTCGCCAATCAGTTCTGACTACCCAGATGTCAATGGATCGATACAAAGGCACGTGACTAGCGTCTGCTGTACATACCTACCTAGCTACTTTCGTACAACGCACAAACTGACAAGGTCGTTCTAGTAAACCAAAGTACCATTTTCACATTGAAGTACAATCAATCAGTTTTACGCATTGATTGTTTTTAGACCCATCGATCAATCAGTTTATGTTATTTCGTTCGCGGTGCTCAAGAACTATTTTACGTATACATGTTAGTAATCTCGGTTCATCTTTTTCATCACTCGCATAATTTGTAATATATTCATCTTCAAATTTCTTCTTTCTTAAGCCCTAATCCCGCATTCATTTGTTCGAAAAATCTTTCGTGAATTTATCTGGCCGACTATTGGCAGAATCTAGAAGCAATAATTTGCTGTTCTTTGTGAGTAAAACTGTAAGTAGTGTAGAGATGAGACTACACGTCAAACAGTCATCTGTTATCTCAAATTTATATGGGGAATTGTGTTACAATTACTAAAATGAATTAATTGTATTATATTTTTGTCAATTAAAAACTGGAAATGTAATATTTAATGAAAATATCAATATTCTAAATTGTAGCTATTGTAAAATGTGTCCATCACGATTCTTCAGAAGAATGCATGCATAGATTGGATGACTGATTTTATTCTATTGTTGATTGTGTCATCCTCTTTCTGGCGTGCTCAGTCTCTTTTCTACTTATAGGTACTTATCTCTGATACTTCCAATAAACGAAACATTTCTAAAATTTCGAACTTTCGTTAATCATATGAAAAAATGCGAAACTTTTTTTAAGGCCACTTAAATGGTTTCTAAATTTGTACATAACTCTAAGCCAAACTTTTTAATTAGTTATATTTTTAACTCTTCAATTGTTTGGTGACAAAGTACCGTTTTACATATTTTACATTACTATAAGTGTGCCAATTTAAATTTATTTCGATCTCTTCTTTTTAAAACTCTGTTTAAAATTATTGAAACTAATTTTTTCAGAGAAAAATTATTAAATGTCTGCAAATGTTTTCCATATTTTGTAAAAGCCTATCACTACTTATTAGTAGTGAGTTATTTAAAAGTAGTATTTCTTAATATTCTTATTTGCCTAAACACCTAGTAATTACCAATATGTGTACATAAAAAATGCTTGCAATGTTCTTTTTATTTCCTGCTCTCACATATAATCACTATATTTTTTCTACTACAAGGCGCGTTATGATTACTAACTTTTTATCAAAAATTCTTAACGTTTATGTGATAACAAGGTCGGTTAGTAAGAATTACCTTTGTATGTATCTACTGATTTATATTCTCTTGGAATACTTTCAGCTTACTCATTTTCTAGCTTTCTATGTATCTGTGTATGTGTAATATTTTACCTTAAATAAATTGATTATATTTAATGTACAATTACTTTTGCCATTATTATTCAGCCATCATTTTTCGCGGACATATGAGACCAAATATCTTATTGTACGAAATGTCTTTATTTTCTTTGATTATATTATACTATTATTAATCCTAACTTTTCATTAACTCACTTATATAAGTAATTTTTATTGATCTTGTTTTTTTTCAAACTGTTTTTAAATGTGGTCTATTTATTGAAAATATAGCATTTTATGAAATATATACATAATATATTATATATTACATCCACAGTATTCTTCCTGTTTTTTTAGCATTTGAAATAAAATATGTGACAATTGTTTTTATCAATCGATTATATTTATACATTAATATAATATAAATATTACATTTAATTTCAAAAAGTATAAATAATTTTGAACACAAGCAGATTACACTAGTTGATATGTAGCATTATTTAAATAGATAATTAACCAAATTGGTTGCATAGCCCATTAGTTGCTTACAAAGGTGCCTAAATTCCACTTTTATTATGGTTTCTTATTGATTTATTAAGTGTATAATGTACCAATTCGTATTTTTATAAGCCTGACTGTATTTGTATCAAATCACTTGTGCTTAGATGTAAGATTTACAATAATTTGAAATACGTGCAATATGCATTTTTGTGCATATTGTATATCTCACAGTGCATTTTGCGTAAGGGAAATCCAATATATATATATATATTAAGATGACTAATACTTGGTTCAGGTAGCATTTAATATTTCTATGAAATCATTTTGAAGTACGCGTTTGATACCCTAGTTTGTAGTTAACATAAGTTTTTATGGTGTTAAAATCGTATTTATTTGTGTACAGTACATATTGTATGTACCATAAAAAATAAATGTATAATAAACAATAGATATTCCCCAAAAGTTAACCTAAAATAAAAGTTGTGATCAATATGGGATAATAGATATATTTGACAATAATTAACAAAAAAAAATAGTGTTTAAATTGTCTGTCTTCGGCATTGATACAGTCTTGAACCCGCTGACCTACACTGTGACATACTTTCCTGCATGTGTCTGGTGAAATCGTGTTTAACTCTCGTATATTTGCTTGCAGTTATTCAATTGAATGCGGTTTCGTTAAATACACAGCGTTTTTAGAACTCTTCATAAAATAAATTCACAGAGCCGGAGACCTGGCTGGCCATTCTATTGGTCCTCGACGACCAATCCAACGCCCAGGTAAGTGCCTAACTGGAATTGCGGAGAGACTGCATCTTGTTGGAAGTGAAGGTCATCAATATCTAGACGCTGAAAAATAATAGGCCATAGTGGATCACTTAGCATATTCAGATAAGAGGTGCCAGTAACGATGTCTCGAAAGAAAAAGGGCCCGACCAGCCCAGACAGTAATGCCTAGAAGATTTACCTCTCGTTCAATAATCTGATGTGAATTGTCATGACACCAATAAACACAGTTATATCCTGACAATCTTTGGACGTCCTGTCTTGGGAGCGTTTAGCACTGATCCAGTTTCATTGAACTTTGAAATAAGATTAAACATAGTTGATTTTGAAGGTTCAAGCGTTGCAAAGTTATCAATCCAAAGATCGGTGACATGTTTGTAGCTGTTCAGTGAGTAGTAGTTGTTTATCACAAAACACGTTCATTAATAGTCAATGATAGTCGTTGCATGTTTGCAGAAAGAAATAATTCAATAAATAAACGAGGAACCTAATACGTAGGTTATAATTGATGTCTTTTTCGATATTCCAACTAAGTACCAATAAGGAAACTACGTAATTGATTTTTTTTTTAGAAATTACAAATGATTTTAAATGTTTAAATCTATGCAATTTCATTTTTTGCTACTGGGTTACTTTTGGGCCACCCTGTATATTATATATACCTTAAATAAACTCCTAACCGGAAATTTCCACCTCGTCGATTTCGATTATAGGGGACAGACAATTTAAAAAAACTGTACGGATGACGTTATGCGAAAGACTTAATCAGGCATTTAAATAGCACTAAATATTAGAATATTAGCATTCCATTCATAATTTACTAATGGGATTTAGTTTTATTCCTAAAAATATACATATTGTTTGTGTATTTTATTTATAATGTGTCATTATAAATGTTAGTCATTGACTAACATTTTTATAAACTTCTTGAAAATTTTATGACAATATTTTTACAAAAGTGGCCAAATTTTGTTTTAATATATTTTCTTGAGTAAAAACTAATATTATTAGCCAGCTAATTATTATGAGATTAAGTAATGCTAATATGAGTAACAAGCAGAAAATTTTATAAAATGGATTCTAGTGCGCAGTCTTTACTCATAGTAGCACAATAATATATCTATAACGAATAATCAGATTGTTACATAGGTATTACCAAGCATGACAAGTATTAAAAAAAGTGTTCAAGATATTACGATAATATTATTACAAATTATTTTTAATATATTTGCCGTCAGTCTCAAAACATGAAATCTTACTGAATGAGCTTGAATTGCTTGACAGAGTTCTTGGTCAATATTGAGTTGTTGGAATTCGTTGATTTTAGGCTTTTCCTGAGACTATGCGGTGTCCGCATATATGATATATCATCTGAGTAAACTCGTTCTTTGACAATTCCCCCCATATATGTTACTTAAGTCGGGCGATCTTGGAGCTCATTCTGTAGTTCCTCTCCTGCCTATTTAAGTTCAGGAAAGCGCGAACAATTGTAGAATAGTAGGGTGCGCACAATCTTGGATCTAAACATAATTTAAGATTGTCACTTATATGATATCAGTTGACCACAAAGAGATGCCTGGATAAAGGTTTAGTCCGCGGGCAAGGAGTCAAAAAAGGGAGGAAGAGTTTGATACATCGTTAGAAAGCTATGAATGTCTGGATTCCAAAGAATATGATGGACATCACCATTTGGTAGTTGGAACAATTTATTCCATTTTTCTGATTTCCCATCTGCACGTAGGAAGATTTTCTGTTTTTGACTGATTTTGACCCAATTTTCATGAAAATGCATATTTTTATTTATCGTTTTATGGTATTTATAATAAAATTTTGCATATTGTTTTGTTTGTAGAAGTGTTTTCTACATTACACGCAGAATTAGATATATAAATCATGATAATAACTTTTCAGATACATACTACATTGTTCATTTTAATACAATTATTACAAAGAAAAGAATTTATGAAAATACTTAGTACAATGAAAGGGAAAATTGAAGCCGAGATCAAGTCAATACCCACAGTGAGTTATTTACATAGATAACAATATTTAAGCGCGTGTACAAAAAAATATAACATCGTTGCTAATTTTCTGAAAGAGCATAACAACAAATTTTCAGGCGATGCATTTGCAAATTTGAACGATTCAAAAAGTACACAACACTGCCAAAATTGATAATCTTTCAAAATAAAGATGCTCTTATATACAGCATTAGAAATATATCATGTTATAGTAGTAGTAATTAAAGTTTCTACTCATTTCATAAAGAAAATGCTTTTAGAAATACATACACCTTATTGAGAAAAATTAAATTCGTTTACGCCATTTTTTGTTGAACTTATATCCTATTTGTTTCAATCATTCTCTTACACATTTTTTAAAGGACATACAAATTATTGATAATATACAAAATATATATTATAATATTGAAAATGTCAATCAGTACGCAATGTTTAATTGTAAATAGGGTACACAGTATGTAAATGTCCAAGTTTGTGAAATATTCTAGTCCTGATGTGGCAAAGAACGATAACATTTTATGAGCTTACACTATTATAATGGCAGAAATTACATAAATCGGAGTATTTTGATTCTTAAGCTTGTTAAGTTGTTAATATTTGGGTTTCAATGGCTGTTTTAAAATTTCATTTCGGTTTTGCTTCTGATGACTTTCTGCATTTGGTGTACATACATAATCAAATTGTAGATAATTTAAAGGTAATGGAGTTGCTACATATATAGGCTGTACCGAAATAAATGTGCGGCTAGAAAAAAAATATTCTAGTGAACTGTCATCGAATATTTATATTGTGCAATATTGATTCAAATGATTAATAAATAAGTAGCCATAGATAGTTTTCATGAATGTTCATATTTAAATATTCAAATTTACTACTACCCATATTTACATTATTTAGAAGTATTGAGCATGGAGTGTACAAAAGATAAATATTGAAATATTGAATCAAATTTAAATATATGCATACTACCCATATTTACATTATTTAGAATTATTGATCATGGAGTGTGCGAAAGATAAAATGTATTGCATAGTAGAGACACTGCGACGGAATGATATGAACGCAATGGAGATCCACCATATTGTTAATGTAGCCTGGCCTGACGA
>JAYRBW010033015.1:0-12057 GCA_036023295.1 Invenusta paracnida | reverse complement strand
TTTGCTGTGGCAACACTTATCCACCTATTCCACCCCCCCCCATCATCCACCTTGTGGCATAAAAGCATCATTTTGACTCTGCAATTTTTTAGACTGCCTGTGATTTTTTTTACAATAATTCGCTGTGGCAACACTGTAAATATCAATAAGGATCGATTTCATCAATTCGAAATAGTAATGTGGAATTACCATGTTCCACTGTGTGGTGAATAAGGTGAGCTGGACAAGCAGCCAAATGGAGTTGGCACTGTAAAATTTGTAATATTGATGTCAACAAAAGACAAAAGTCCCAATAAGGGTTAGGCATTGATTTATGATTAATATACAATCCTTTAAAAATTCCAATAATCATTTTGCCGCTCAGTGCTTCATATTAACCTTTTTCAGGGGTTGCCTTGTTGTGCAAGCAATCTCCAATTTCTGGTTGCCATTGACTGAGCCCAATTTTAATTGAATAAAAGATAATTTATTGAAGTGACAATTTTAATCTAACACAAGTGACTTGCCTCATTCAAACACAGACAGAACTAAATGCAATAGCATGAATAGTTGATATTGTTCACAGAAAATGATAAAAAGTTAAAATTTGATTAATTTCATACATAATATATCATTGCAATATCTAATACATAGCTGGGTATTTTATTGTATAATTCAATTTTGTCATAGTAATCATTCTATGTAGAATAGAAGGATGTTCCAGCATAACACCTTTACACTTTAGGATGTCTTGATAAACAAACAAAGTAATTGTATTGCAAATTGTTACATTGTACTGACTTCTTATTGTCAAAGTGCAAGAATGTAACAAAAACTATCTAAATGAATATGTTTTATATTTATTTTGCACATTTAATAAGTTTCTACTTTTATAATAAATGTTTATTTTCCAATGCAATTTCTATACATTGTTTAGTTTTATACATAGTTAATATAAAGTACCAGGATATACTGAGATATTTTTGTTTATTAACATTAATTCACAAAGCTTATTTCTGAAACTTATCATATTGTAATTTTATGAAGGTACATTAGATCAGGATATCTAATATTTATTAGAAACATTTGTGATTTATATTTTTTTTCATAGTTGATTTGTTTAATTATATTTCTCCATTTTAATAAAATCTACTGCTTTTCAATTGACAAAAATATTTGATAAATATTAATAATGACAACTTCAACAATTAGTTGCTAGAAATTTCCTTGTTTTCTGACTCTGGAGGTCGTCAGTTCTGAATGCCTAAACATGGTTCATAGTTATCTTGAAAAAAGAAAAATGGTCATAATTGAAAATATAGAATTTAAACATGGATAACCTATCTCTATTTGAAGATGACAGTACACCATCTAATCAAAATATCTAATAAACCCACAACATTTACACCAGTATGAGAACGTGTAATTTATTTTGTAGGTTAACACTAACACTTATCAGAACACTTTACTATTGAATTGTGTGACTAAATTTTTTGTATAAATAGCACAGCTGTTGTCTTTTTTTGTCAAATGAAATTACTTTAATATTTTCAAAGATTTAATTAAGTCTTTTTATGATGCAATTACATTTAAAATTTCTGTTCCCATCCTGCACTCAATCTGGAAAATGATTGACAGTTAAAGTGTAGTTTTTATTGTATTGTGACTAAAGAGTGATTGTCTTTAGCAGTATGAACAAATATCACCCAGTCTTTAACATTGTCTTTTTCAAACCACATATTTGTTAATGATTTTTCAATTGGGATCACTTTATTATGCAATTAGACTGGAGTGTATAATCCTAAGGTATTTTTAATTCTAATTTTTGCAATATTCAATTTAAGAAATATGTTTGGTTTCAAATTTAATAAAAAAATAAATACTTTCGATATTTATGACTTTTAATTTGCTTTTAGCTTATTTACTATAAGCTTTTATGCTACTTTTTATAATAATTGCTAAAAATAGCATATTTTGTTTAGAGCATGATTTTCTGCTTCAAACCTTTTTTTAAATTAGTATTTGTTAGATATGTATTAATAGAGGTGATGATGAGCTTTAAAAGGAATCAAAATATGATTCCACAGTTTTATAAATATAGTGTATAATTTTAACATTGAAGCTAACATATAATTAATTACACGTATCTTGACTGTAATCTTAACTGGATAAATCTAACCCTGGCATTTAAATTGATTGAGCAAATGACTTAAAAATTATGGGAATAACATTTTTTCCATGAATATGTCAATCATTATTTGTAAAGTTGATACTTTAAACTAGGATGTATCTAATCCAGTCTAGTTACTGAATTGTAAAGTGACCTAATATAAGATTATGTAATTACTCAATTAATTTTTTTGAGAGAATGGGCACAATGTATATCACCTATATTACCTTTAACATTACTATTTCATTGTAATTTTATTTTAGCTTAATGAAATGTAATTATTTAAACATTATTTTGATAATTTATACTATTTATTTTCTAGATGGCAAATGCTCATAATAATGAAATTAACTGGCAACATGCTGCATATCTTTATTCAATACAGAATACAAACAATGTTAAATCATCACAGGTAAGATAATCTAATAGTATTAATTAAGCTGTTAATAAAAAAATAAACCATTTTATAAATCTAAGCTATTTTTTAACAATAGACAAAGGTGATTAACTTTCTAACTTTTCATTTTCTCATTGAGTTGAAATGAGATATATTTAGTTATGAATTCACTAACACAAAATTCAGATTTTAGTTGTTTTCCTCATTTTGCTTTTAAATTTTAAGTAAATAGAATATTTCCCTTATATCCTTGTATATTCAAATTTGGACCAAAAATTATAAATGAAGTGGGAAGGCTAAAAGAGGGAAATAACTTAAATTTGAATTTTGTGTTGATAAATTTACAACTAAATATGTGTGACACTGTCAGTGAGACAATGAAAAGTTAAGAAATTTAAATTGCAAGAATGTCTATTTTGTTCCAAAAACAATAACATTAAATTTAATCATAAGGTTCGTAAAAATTAAATGTTGCGCTATTTATTAATCCTTTTGAGAGGTCCAAAATCGCCATATGTTTAAATATGGTTAAATATGGAAAATAGAAAAACAATAGACTATTGATTTTAAAACCAAATGCTAGCTATTAGGTACATGTCTTAAATTTGTCTTGTGTGTAATATGTAAATTCAATGTACAAATGTGTACTTTTAACTTACACTGTTAAAATAAATAGCTAATTTTTTTAGCTACACAATATGTAACTATTTTATTTGTGGTTTTTCTTTGAATATGTCTTGCAGAATATGTATTTTTTTTACTCCATTAAGGATTTTTTCAATTTATTACACGAATCGGCAGTAAAGCCCTATTCATTCTTTGTTTTAACTTTTTAATTATTAAAAACCAATTCAGTCATAATATCGTTTTATTGACTATTTTAATCTAATACATTGTTAATTAACACTCATCAACTAAAAATATTCGTAGGTCACCTCGCATACCTAACATAACCGTGTACATATTTCTTGTAATCTAACTTGCAGTTGTAAGGCATTATATGCTATCAGTTTAAAAATATTTTTTCTAAATTCTCCTTTTTATAGTATAAATTATTATGGTAAGGTTATAATCGATTAATATGTAGTAATGAAATATGTCTTAATATCCTTTTAAATATGTTTTATGTATGTGTATTTGTAATATAATTATTTAAAAATAATTATACATAATTTATGTATATATGTATGTACATGTAGGTATACAAATTATGAACGAAAATCAAAGCCATTTTTGGAGTTATTGCCTGTCATTGTTTTTTAGGTGAGAAGTAAATGTAAATAACAGTAAAATAAGTTTTTATGTCGACTGCTAAACATATTTTGTTATCGTTAGTTATAGGATAAAAGACAACACATATTAAATTATATGGTAATTATTATGGTAAGGTTATAATTGATTAATATGTATATTGTAATGAAATATGTTTTAATATCCTTTTAAATATGTTTTATGTATTTAACTATATAAGTATGTGTATTTGTAAAAAAATTATATATGTATATATAAATTATTAAAGAAAATCAAAAGCAATCTTTGGGGTTATTGCCTGTATCATGGTTATTTAGGTGATAAGTAAATGTAAATATCAGTAAAATATGTTTTTACATCTATTACTACAATATTTTGTTATCATTATTTATAGGATAAAAGGCAACATATATTTAATTATTTGTTGCATCAAAGTCCAGTATGACTTCTACTATTTATTTAAATTACAATTGTATTATGAAGTTATTATATCATTATACCACCATTATTATGGTGTTTGCATTTATCTCTTTAATACAATGTCTTTGATTATTGATTCCAGGGTGTATGCATGCACCAGTGTAATGGGAAAAGTCAGCAGAGAAGGAGAAATCGCGAGAAGTGTGAAATTATAGTGAACAATCAATACAGATTTACGCGTAATCACATCTTAGTGTTGGTTACATGTTTCTTGTAGCCAGTCCAATAAGATAGGGAGTTGGTAAAATATTTGACTTGTTGGTTCAATATTGTGGTTCAATACTGTATGTCACATTTATTTGATATACCATGGAATATGTTAATGTAGATACTGGTGGATCATGTGGAAGCTAATTTTATTTTCATGTGGAAGTTTGCGTATATGTATTTTTCTTCCCATGTCTGTAAACCCTGCACATATATTGGTAAATTGAAAATTAAATTTTGAATTTGATGTATTTTAAATGCAAACAACAAAATACCATTTGAACGATTTTTTCTAGATTTAAATGTTACATCTATATTAGCACGAATTAAAGGAGTGTACGAAATATGTAAAGGTGCCCAACAAAGACCTCTTTTAAGAAACAGTTACTTGTTATTTGGCACATATTATTTGATAATAAACAAATTACACCGCTGTATTCCACACAAGTTATAAGTCGCCAAAGATTTTCTTGACAACAGTGGTAATGTTTGTTAGTCTCAGTACCCTGGTAAAACCACCTGGGTAGGTTTATTATTAGAACTATTAAAGGCTGTAAGCCTGACACCATCATTATTTTACACATTACAGATAGTTTGCGTCTCGATTATGATTTTCTAATAAATATGTTAGTATCTGTTAGCCAACGAGTTTTCAGGTCAAATTTTTAAATATGGTGGAAGTCATCGTCTACTCGGTATTTTGGGGGATTACTGATATTGTATTAAATATTTAAATATGAAAAAGCTATTATTAGTATATTACAAAATGCACACGTAAAACAAAGTTTTATAAGTGTTAATTAATTGATCTCCTGCAATAAAATTGTATTATAAAAATTTCGCTGATAATACTGATATAATATACCCTTCTACCACTTATTAACCGTTCGTCTCTAGAGTGATGGGTTTTGGGTATACATTTTTACCGATTTTAGATCTTAGCATTACAGTTACAATATTGTATGTATTTACTATATAGTTATACCGATATTTTACAGTTATCGTATACAAAATCGAATCAGACAGTATTTTTCAATCTCACTAAAAGTTAGGTTCCTAAAAACCAAAACCCTTTCTTTATAGACTAGGGTCTAGGTAATTGATTCCATACTTATATCACAACATTGATAATGGTAACATAGCCTATTTTTTACATTTATAATAGATTTTTTAATGAAATATATAGTTAAATTTAGTTTTCGTTGTAAGTAATTATTGAAATTTGAACTGAACCCTTCAACCCATTTTCAGATTGCGCCTCCTTTTGTCCCTCCCCCTCCACCACCTGAGAACACTGGAAAGTCTAATAGTCCATCACCACCTCCTCCTCCATCTGAAACAACAACAGATGCACATGAAATTGGGAGACCCTCTCCTAGCGCTGGTAGCTACATACCTCCTCCACCTCCGCCTCCCCCTCTTAATAATACAATTGATAGTGGAAGTGCAGTTCCTCCACCTTACATGTGGAATATTCCTCCACCTAATTGGGATCGACCACCTCATCCCCAGTCTTGCTGGGGACAAAAAAACTATCAACAGTATAATTATTGGAACTCTAGGAAACCCGTACCACCTCAAATGAATTCCTGGAACAACAGTAATGTTTGGGGAATTCAGCAGCAGCCGAGCACGTTAGTAACTTCAGTTGATAGTAGTAATCACGGATGGGGAGGGCAACAACCACAGGGTATGTCAGAAGTTGTCAGAGACAACAGAATGGACAGTTGGGGAGGACAACAATCACAGGGCGTAGCAGAAGTTACCAAGTCTAACAGAGGTGATAGTTGGAGAAGCGAACAATTACAAGGCATATCGGAAGTTGACAGGGACAATAGAAAGGATAGTTGGGGAGAGAATCACCAACAAGGGATATCGGAAGCTGCAAAGGACATTAGAAGTGATAGCTGGGGAGGGCAACAACCACATGGCGTATCAGAAGCTGTAACAAACAAAATAAGAGATAGTTGGGGATTGCAACAACCACAAAACGTGTCAGAAAGTATTGTTAAAAACAGCATTTACAGTGACGGAATACAGAGTCAGCAACCTTCTACTGGAGTTGGAAATGCAGTTATAAATTTAGAATGGAATAAACAACATCAAGGTGGAAAACAAAAACGTGCAAAGCGTCCTTCGAGATGGTCCTCTGTTGACGACAGTAATAATCAACCACTAAAGAGTTTTGGGCAGCAGCAGTTTGGTCACCCTAAACATACAATTCGATTTACCCCACGAGGAAGAAATGTTGGCCAACATCCCTTTGCTTCTCGTGTAGCAATGCCTTTAGCCAGTGGTAGTGTTGGAGGTAACTTTCAGGTACCCCATCAGCTAATGCAGTTTCAAGAGACAATGAGATCTCCGGTGGCTAGATTTCCCCAGGCGGGCTATCCATCTGCTTCTTCTAGCCATATAACAGACCAATATCAAGCAAATATACTGCCTGAATTTAATGCAGGTTCAATTGCTACATCTCCGAATGATATAAATGTGGACAAGGATGATTCCTGGTCTCCTGAGCTCAAGTGAGTATATTGATATTTTTAGAGAAATATTTATAAGTTTATCTTTATGAACGTAATTATGAGTCTTAAAATAACAACACATAAACTGATTACTAAAACTGACAATTTGTTATTTAATATGGATTTCGTGACAAAAACATTCATGTGCAAGATAATGAAAAAGGAGGGGGTAGGAGATCAATAAATAACAATTTTTTCACTGAACATATTTGTGTATTCCAGGAGAGGATTGTTCAAATTTTTTTGTACCCATTGTTAAATTGAAACTAAATATTGCAATAAATTATACATAATTATTTTCTAATAACACTAATTGATTTTAATGTGTATAAAATTTTAAAATTTACTGTATCATCTAATTATTTACAGTTTTCTCTTTACAGTGTCTTTCACCTACGTACTTCTCTCTGTGCCTTCGTATCGTCTTATTTCTTTCCCAATTTCTCACCTTTTATTCTCCCGTTTTCTCTCAACATCTATCTATATTTATTATTTTTTCCTCTTAATTCTGCACATCTCCTTTTTTTACTATTACTACTCTGTTGGATTATTTTCACCATTTAAACAGAAATTACGTCCAACGCGCATTTCTAAGTGTAAAACAGCCATTAGAAAAGAACGCCATGGAAAAGGCTCTTAGATCCAAGCTCGAGTACATTTGCGCAAATAGGCTCATTGGTCAAATTGATTGGCAAACAGAAGATTTCCCAAACATCAGAAAAGAGACAAATGATGCTTTCTTAAAGTGAGTTTCATTAATTTACTTCCAGTTTACATATCTTTGTTAAATTTTAAACGTTTATTAGTCTAATCTATAGTTGTCAGATGGAGGATTTGTGTGCATTGATCAGTTTCCTCTCCTACATATAGCTAGATTTATAGTGGTGATAGCTAGCTGCTTAGTGGTGAAAGTTGGCAATCTGTGAAATACTTGCATAGTATGTGTTTGTTTGCACATTCAATCAAAGATCGAAGAGAGATGTATGGCTACTTAAGATAGCCAAATAATTATATACATATATTTGCACCTTAACTACTCTTTAATTAGCCCCCCTTTCCTCCTCCCTTAGTCTACCACAGACAGACCAGCTACAACGACCGATGCAAATAACGCTCTCCAACGCCTCTAACTGCCTCTCCCGCCCAGACACGGCAGTTCTCCCAGCTGCCATTTTAGGCAGGAATGCTGTTCGCGGCCTCCCAATTGGTCGTCTCCAGGCCGCCAACGACAGTCGACATGATCCTGGTTCTCGAGGAAAGCGTTGCCTTCTCCCAACAACCACCGTATCTTCTTCCTCGCGATCTTCCTCTGCTCATTCCCGATCAAGATCTAGGTCGAGGTCGCGGAGTCGTCGTATTCGGGGTCGTTGGAGGGGTCGCCGCAAGTCAAGGTCTTCATCTTCATCAAGTCGCAGTTCTTGCAGGTGTGACCTATAATCATCTTCTTTACACTTCTTTTCTCTTATCACTACCTTCTGTTTCTTGGATTAGATCTTCAGATAGAGCTACAGTCACAACTCGAGTTAACTCCCTGCATTCGCGGGACAATGTGCAGACACTAGCCACCCGTCTTGGCAAACGACAGCAACAACGTAAAAAACGTGGAGGAGGTAACAAGTATGGAGCTACCAAAATGCAAGCGGCGGTTTCGGCCGAAAAGCTACGGCATCGAGCTAATCGGTACATATAATTTTCTTAATTGGCCTATCACTTGTAAACTTTTCGGATAGATTTCTCATTTCCTTTTTTTGTTATTCAGATTCAAGGCACATTTGACAGAAGATGATAACAGTGGTAGTTCTAGTTTCCATATAGATCGGTCGTCTCAGTGGACTGGTAGTATAGCCGCTTCTATCAATTCCATGCTCGAGAATGGTCAAGAGGAAGTAAATTGGGAGAAGGAGAAGATTGTTGGCATTTGTCAAGACCTTGAGAAGCAGTATCTTCGTTTGACTAAAGCTCCCGATCCTTCTGTAGTGCGGCCTGTCGATGTGTTGAGTCGAGCTCTTGAACAGGTCAAACTAAAATGGTATCAGACTGACAAGCCTGACTATCATATTGTCTGTGAACAGTTCAAGAGTATCCGACAGGATCTCACTGTGAGTGAGCTTTTTCTAAACACCTTGTCTAAAACATATTCATTTTTCTTAATTAACACTCTTGTCTCTAAGGTTCAATGCGTCCGATCAGAACTCACAATTGAGGTTTACCAAGCACATGCAATAGTAGCCCTGGAAGCTGGAGACCACGAAGAATTCAACCAGTGCCAGTCTCAACTCAAACTTCTTTATGAAGAGGGTTTGCCTTGTCCTCGTTATCTCGACTTCATCGCTTATCGTCTTCTCTACTATATCTTCACTAAGGATGTCCTCAGTGAGTGCCCACTCTTTCTCCTGCTCATTCTTGTTTTACTAGCTCTGATGTTAGCTTTGTAAATATACTACAGATATAACGACGACTCTGGCTGCTCTTAAAGACATTCATCGGCAGAACCCCTGTGTCGCATTCGCGTTAAAACTGCGCTCGGCTTGGGCTCTAAACAACTACCACGACTTTTTCCTTCTCTACAAATCAGCCCCGGAACACTGTGGTCGTCTTGTCAAGTGGTATCTCGAACGAGAAAGAAAAGCGGCCCTTATTATTATAGCTAAAGCGTAAGTTATCCTTTTCTTACCAATTTAAAAGATTTTAGCTTTCGTCCCTTTCTAGACTGATTTTTGCCTATAAATTGTATGGCGCCGGACGCTTGGTTGCCAGGAATTTTACCTCTGCCGTTTGACCGCCAAGAAATTTGGCCGTCAGCAGTAATACATGTATGTAAATAATATTTATGAAAATTAGATTAATTTAACTTTTTCTGGAATTAATTCCCTAGGTAGATATTACATAATGGAGTATTGTTTGTGTGTGATTATTGTGTAGTGTATTTATTCTATGAGATTGTTAACATACAATTTAGACGTTAATATTAAACAAACAGATTAAGAGTACGAAATATTCATGCTATTTGTGACTCACAGTATTATATCATAATAGATAAACTGTTTTTTATATGAACGTCTATATAGTATTCTTTATAGTGTATTCTAATAACCTGTATTAAAATAATTTCTGAAAATTTAAAGTTAATCTAATTTTCATATATATATATATATATTATGTATTATCGTTTGTGGTCACATGGCGGAAGCCGTATGTGCTGGAGGCCAGCTGATATAGTAATAATACAGTCCCATCAGAAAGTGTCGACGCAACCTTTTATTTTTTAGTTATTGTTTTTAATTTTGATCTTATTATTGTTCAATCTAAATATAAATCTTTGAAATAATTAATAACGTATTCTCTAGTTATCCAGAGTGCTTTTACTCAGTTAGATGTGCGCTGTCAACCATAACTAGGTACACAAACACATTTGGTGCACACCTTCAGATTATGTTATGCAACATGATTATTTGAAAGGGCAATTTAATTAGACTGGTCGAGCAGTTAACAGTTTGTAGGTTTACAAACATACAATTCAGGGTGTCCACGTGTACGCGAATTTCAAATTTCAAATTTAGTCGAAATATACGTGAATTTTGTGGCATATACGTGAATTTTTTGACATGTACGTGAATTTTCAAATGAATACCTATATATATATTTTATATTTATTTTCTGCAATATCTGCATCTCTGGAATGAAGTATTGAGAATAGACTGTACTTAACCATATTATTATTGTTTTACATGTTTGTACAATATGCTTAATTTAACTAAATACACAATTTACGATGTGAGAATTGGTCTTTTCTAACTCATCTAAACAATCTAAGACAGCTAGAAGATTGTTCAGCATTACTAAATTTGGGTTCTTGTGGACTTCACATTGTGCATGGAGTGGTACTTCTCAGTCATAGAAGGAGTGGATGGAATCTGTGTGAAGCCATGTCGTCTGCTTACTACCTCTTCAAGAACACACCATTGCAATAGCTCAGTTTCATGAAATAACATCTTCATCTGAAATGCCTTTGAAGTTGTGCAGTGTCCGTTGGTGTGAGAACATGGGTGTTGCCAAGCAATATGTGAGTATTATCCCCAATCTCACCAAGTACTGCTCAGAAGTAAAACCAAAACCTGATGTCATTTCATTTGCTCCCCCAAACCAATGGCTCCATTCTTGCATGATGCTCTGGCAGATCTGCAATCAACCCTAGCATGCAGGTAAGAATTTATTCTAAAATGTTTTCATGTTCATTTAGCCTCTATAGCCATAGGTATATGTATATGTTTTGTTTTTTTAGGCAACATACAGAGAAAATTCAAGATATAATGCAGCATTGGAGGAAAAAAGGCTGAAAAAGTGAGACAAGACCATGGATGAAAAGGCCAAGAAATGCAAGTCGGTTGCCCTTTTGGAGGTGCACAAAACTATTGAACTTTATACCTACCTAATAATAACTCTTATATCCATAGAAATAGACCTATAAAAGTATATTTATATCTATGCTTGTATCTACCTGTTGTACCTATGTACAATATGTGTATTTTATAATATACTCAAATTTTCTCAAATTATACGTGAATTATACATGAATTTTATGAGCTTATTAATGTAGACACCCTGAAAATAGCACCTAATATTTGGCAGTACCACTATTTTCTGATTTACAGGCTATATTGGCTGATATACAGTGTTGCTAAAAAGAAATGGTCCTACCCAATTTTTATCAATAATTAAAAAAACCCAGAAAATCCATGTAGAGATACTTGGTATAATTTCAAAGATGTACAAATATGCATTTTCAGTCAATTAAATATAATCACAGTATAGTCAAATTATTCATGATTACAGTTAATACTTTGTGGGTCCACCATAATTTTGGAGTACTGCAGCCATTTGTCTAGACAAAGAGGCGACTAAGTTGGGCCAAATGAAGGTAAGTACAATTTGCAGAAGAGCACATTAATTGAATGATTGATCAATGGGACATGGTTGTCTTCAGTGATGAAGTACCAATTTCACTAGTACAAACTACAACAAGGCAATATGTGCATTGTAGAAAGAAT